>JALIZH010000532.1:0-32500 GCA_030522465.1 Rhipicephalus appendiculatus
ACCTTGACGTGTGTGTGTGTGTGTGTGTGTGTGTGTGTGCGCGCGCGCGACATCACACGTCTTTAGATGCCCAGTCGACTGGTTACTTTTGCAACAGGTTACTTTTGCCAGATAACCGGAACGCAGCTAAAACAATACATAAAGGGTGGGTGCGTACTGGCGACCGCGTAGTTTCAACGCTCATGCCAATCAAATTATCGTTTTCACAGTTACTGCTTGAAACTTCTCCTGGTCGCCATTACTGCACCTCAGTGCGTGAATTACTGGTGGCACGATCTGCCCTTATGTTACGTCACTGTTATTTTAATAAAAAGTAGTCTTTCTGGTCTCGAACTGGCTGGTGGATCTCTTGTCACGCTGCAGGCTCGCCCCTCGCTACGCCTACCCGTCGACGTACGCCACGTCCCGACAAGACTGCTCTGCGACTACATTACGAGCTACTAAATACGCAGAAGCTCCACTACAGAAAGTGATGCTTTGAAACCGAGACAGGGCAGGTTAGATGCGGAGGAAAACACTCACTCGTATGCGCTGGGGCTGACGGTATCGCTGGTGCTTGGGCCACTGGACTGGGCGGGGTTGGGGAACACCACCCGTTGGGCCGAAGCCATGGCCGTTGGACCTCTTCTCCTCTTGCTTCTTTCCTCCTTCACAGTTGCGCTGGAAAACACAACCAGCGGGACGCGACGCCGTTAAGCATGGAAACAACGCCGGCAATGGACCGTCTTAGAATACGTTACCCAGAGCCTTACGCAAATGCACTCGCCTTCGGTTGTCGCCGCCCCGCATGCATCAATCGCTAACCGTTCCATGGGTGATCGTGCCGACCTCTATTTTTCGCAAACAGCGAGCATACCCGAGACATCCCCAGTGCTTCGCTGGTCTGGTCTTGTAAATAAACATCCGAAGGTACTTTACTTGCATTCGGGTTTTCAGAAGACGGACCCTATTCGAAAGGACTCACGGCTCGCTAACGGAAACAGAATGAACGCATTGCTTCGTTACATTGTTTTATATCTCCCTTAAGGACAGTTTCAGTACAGGGACCCCAAGCCGTTGGGGCCACAAGCTCTTGCGTTTTTAGAGCGAAATGACTGCGAACTAATGGCAGCATCGTTGATTTTTTATGCCCCGCCCCTCATGCCAGATGCAAAGAATCGCGTACGGAGCTTACGAAGTATTGCGCAAATATAAGTATCCACTCCTGATCACCAAACAAGCTCGTGCGCACTCGAATGCGGTGCAACACCGTACTTTGGCTGTTTCCGTAGCATGGTGAGATAGTCTTCGGCCCACACACTTGCACGGTAAAGGTACAGGTACGCAGCAGATACTAGCGACGTATAGAACAACGCGCGGAGCATACCTCTGGTAGCAGTGCAAGAGATGACGAGCTGACGTGGTTCCTTCGTAAAGCACTGCAGCTGAGAGGGCAGCCTCGTAGCACATCAGGGCCTGGCGGTAGATTGCTGAGCGCGGAACCCTGTCCCGTGATGCACGCAACCCGCGTGGCAAGCTTGCTTCTTCTGCCTCTGCTTCGATTTCATCAAGAGAGGGCAGCTGCTTGCTCCTCAATAAATTGCACGTACCCACAACAGGTAATTTAAGCCTGCGCTTAAAGTGAAACTAGGGCGTAGTTTGACCACATCAGGATACTGCCGTTTTCAATCGGCATACGCAGTGATGTAACGGGGAGGGTTGTCATATTATGTTGGAGACTCGCGAGAATTTTTTAAATAAAAAAAAATAAAACGACGCGTCCAAACCGAAACGGGTAGCGGCTTCCTGCAACGTCTACAATGACGTCCCATCGTATCCCGTCGTAGTGCCAACACGCGCAACAGGGTCTTTACCAGAGGGCAAGTTGACGCGCCGCACAGCACCAAGCCACTTTTCCAGAAGACCACTCTCGGAAGGAAACGAGTGACAATAGACACACTCGGTCTTCGCTGCTCCGTCCTTAAAACTTCAGCGCAGCACAAGCTTCCACTCATCGAACGGACGCAATGCATCTTACAAAATGGAACGCAGCTAACAATGAAACCTCGAGACACTGCAAGCATGGAGAAAAGTGCAACTGTCATTGTGTCAAATACCCCCGACACATGGGCACGCTAAAATCCATTACACAGGCAGACATCTCCCGAAAAGGCGTTCGGGTGCAGTGACACACGACAAAGGAGTAACTCCATTCCGGCAGAGATCCTTTTCGGAAAAGCAGATCCCGCTTTTCGGGCAGGAAGGGAGTATACTCGCATACAGTATACAGAATTTATCAATAAAAGAAAACGTGTCGAAACACTACGGTAGCTTGAGAACATTTTTTTCTTTTTTTTCGCGCTGAGAAAATGTTTTGATTTTCAGCAGTACGCGATTTTTTGAATGATTGATTGAAATATTTTTATTAAGGACCTGCGGGACGCGCCCTAGCGCGCAGTGTGTGACTCCCACGCAGGGACCGCCAGGCCAAGCCTGTTGAACAGTGAAATTGCAATTGCACTTGAAGTTTATTCCTTAACGAGAACATGTTATTATTATTGGGCTTTAATGGCGCAAAGGCATCAATGGCCATAGAGCGCCAAGGCAAAGTGCAAATGTAAACCATTGATGTGATCTATGACTATGGCTAAGTGTAACGTGGCTGTAAGGGCCTAAAATGTTGCGCACTATAGTCGGTGACTGCTTAAGAATAAATATAAGCTTCGCCCACGAGGCCGCATTGCTCATATTTCGCATGCCTCCGCGCTACAAACGAAGTAGTTCCTAAACAATGGCAATAATTTTCACGCACGTAGGCATTTTTTCCCAATAATTCACTGATATTTAAATAAAGAAAGCAAAGCTAGATAAAAGAAATGGCGAACGCACGGCGTTCAGCGTCAGCTTAACAATATATCTGTTGTTTAATTCGCACCCCCCCGCCGCGGTCATCTCGGAGTCTACGAAAAAGTAATGTACGTCTCAAAGGCGACGTTTCTGCGCAGCGCCTATTATGGTGTTATAACAAAAGAAGGCCACATTTAACGTATAATTTAATATAAAAGAACCATTTCTTTATGGTTTCACAAAACGACACGGGGACATTATTTAAATTTCATAAGGTCGTTCGCAATTTTTTTTTCTTTTTACGAAAATTTCGCCGCCAGTTTTCTTCATTGTCTGCAGTAACTATGGCAACTACGACTCAAAACGGAGAATCGTGAAGTGTTGTGAGATTGCCTTCGCGAATTTCGATTCTTGTGTTGCCGTGAATACCACATTCGTGTCTGGAGTTGCCGTGGTTGTCGTCGTGCTTGAGGTAAACGACAATGCTTCATTTGGCGTCGCTTCAACGAAATAAAAGCGCGTAGCGCTCATGGTGCTTAACTGTGCGGGTCATTGGATACTGTGCAGTTAAGATCAGGCCAAGACGATGTATGCGGCTAAGGTGGCAGTGACTAAAAAACTTTACGTGAGATTGTTTCTGGCTTCGACAACTTCCACTGGCGCTGCCACGACTCCTTCAGCCATTGAAAGTTCAACTATTTTATTTATTTATTATTTATTTATAACATACCCATATCACCCCGGTGGGCATTACAGCAGGGGGGCCCAGTTTTTGGTGGAAGAGGGGCCCTTACCTTCTATGTATGTGTGTCTCTGCGCGAAGGTGTGTATATATATATATATATATATATATTGTGTGTGTGTGTTTGTGACGTTAGAGGACAGAGATACGACGTGGTTCAGATGCCATCCATTTATTCTAATGCAGGCGCACTTCTTCGTCGGCGTCTCCTACCATCGCCTTCTTCATACGTTACACTCTTCCCCCTCCCCTCGAGAAAGTCTCCCAGTTCAGAAGGTATAAAATAACGTCGTAGTTTGCTAACATGAACAATGTCCGGGTTTCTACCTAAGGGCAACACGGAGCCGTTGATCTCATGTTCACTGGTGAGATTTTGCGTAGAATCTTGTAGGGACCTTCCATGACGGAACTCAGTTTTCCGTTGTTGGGATGCCATGCTGTCTCGTAAAGGACGAAGTCACCGACTTGGAACTCTATCGGAAGAAATTTCTTATCTTTGTTCTTATTGTGCTAGGCGATAGAATTATTAACAGCAGCTTTCCGCGCTTCTTCCACCATTTGTTCTCGCTGTTTCAGTACAGTTGGATAAGATGGAATGCCATACATAAGGAAGGACGGTACGTAGCCGGTAACTTCGTGAGGCGTTCTGTTGTATTCGTCTATTACCTCCGACAGCAGCTTAGTCCAACACTTCTGGGCAGTTCTTTCTCCGTGCTTCTGGGGCTCGTCATGGATCTTGCACTTAAGTCTGGTTACGATGGTCTGGTTTGTCCGCTCGTTCATACCATTGCATTGCGGATGATGAGATGAGGTGAAGAGTTGGTGTATTCGGTTATGTTTTAGAAACTGTTCAAATTTTCCTGCAGTGAATCCTGTTCCACGATCTGAAAGGAACTTCCGTGGTTTTCCGGCAGCAAAAATGATTTTTTAAGCATGAGATGTAGGCGTCGCTGTTCTCACTTTTATGGGCGAACGCCCATACGTAGCAGTAGCGTGGACAATAACCAAGTGGATAAACCTTTTTGATGAGCCATATCCACAAAATCCCCCAATGGTGTCCATCGCAAAAAAGGTAAAAAAGGTTCTTCAGCAGGAGGCAGGGATTCAAGTGTCCCATACTTCTTTGTTTTCGTCTTCTTGCATTTCTCGCATGTATCACAACGCCGAATGTAGGCGGCAACATCGATTACCATATCCGGCCAATAATATTGCGGCGACAAGAGTGATAGAGTCTTCTTCACTCCGACATGCCCAAAATGTTGATGTGCGTTCTTAAGAATGGTTGGGCGTTGTTCATAGGGCACATAGATCTTCCTTAGTCATTTTCTTTTGACGATGACTACGTTGTTTTCCAATGAATACGTTCCTTTCGGGCGCTCATATCTACATCGTTGAAGTTCATCGTGGCCCAGAAGTTGAACTATTCTGGAGAGTGCATCTGCTTCGACGTTGCTTATGCCCTTTTGATGTTTGATGTTTACTTCATACATCGATAATTTCAACGACCACCGGAAGAGACGACCTTGAGGATTCTTAATATTCTTCAGCCACAGTAGTGCAGAGTGATCCGTTACAACAGTGAATGGCTTTCCATGAAGGTAGCAATGCCATTTATCAATGGCATCTATAATGGCAAGGCATTCTCTTTCTGTAATACCATAATTGACCTCGTGCTTAAGTAGTTTGCGGGAGTAATAGGCAACGGGATGTTCCTTGCCTTTGTCGTCAGGTTGCTTCAGCACTGCACCAATGCCTTCGCCAGATGCATCACAGTACACAGTACATGGTCTCGAAGTGTCGTATATGCGAAGCACCGGTTCTTCAGTTATGCGCTCCTTCAGTTCCCGAAAAGCTTGCTCGCATGCTTCTGTCCACGTCCACTTGTTTCCTTTGTGGAGTAGTTTCGTGAGTGGGAGAGCGATGTCGCTGAAATGAGGGATGTAGTGACGGTAAGTGTTTACAGTGCCCAGGAAACGCTGGAGATCTGTCTCTCGCTTAGGTGTCTGAAATTTGAGTATTGCAGCCACTTTACTTTGCTTAGGTGTCACTATTCCTTGTGAAATTTTGTGGCCTGAATATTCAATGCTGGATCTTGCAAACTGGCACTTTTTCCGTTTCAGTTCTACGTTCTCGTCTTTAAGAGCTTTCAACAGTGCCTCGAGGTGTCGTATATCATCGTCAAATGTCTCTGAGTATACGACCACATCGTCAAAGTAATTGATAACATTAGTGAGCTGATGTTTGGCTATTATTGATTTCATGGCTCTTTCAAATGTAGCCGGAGAGTTCTTTAACCCGAATGGCATTACCAACCACTCATAATGACCATTAGTCGTGACAAACGCAGTTTTTTTAACGTCGTCGGGATGCATTTGGACATGCCAGTATCACGACGTTACATCTAGCGTAGGAGAAAAGTTCGCCTTTCCCATGTGGTCCAGAATGTCATCTATACGTGGGATTGGTTGATAGTCGGGTATCGTTATGGCGTTGAGCTTGCGATAGTCAATACATAGACGAGTACGTCCTTCGCCTTTCTTTTCCGCTAAGATGACCAGTGCCGCATAGGGCGACAACGAAGGCCTCGCAACACCTTGCTTAATGAGGGCGTCAACTTGTTTGTTATTTCCGCTTTGTCGGCCTTTGAACATCTGTATGGTGCTCGATGAATAGGGACAGCATTGGTAAGTGCAATTCGGTATTGCTCAGTAGTGATGCATCCAATATCTGTCTGGGATTTCGAGAAGATCTCGTCATACTTATTTAAAAGAGAGTCGAGCACCGCTGATTCATGTTCTGGCAAGTTTTCTGAATTCGGGGTTCTCATCAGCGGTGCTTTAGTGGTTTTCTTTTCATTGTGATTCGACAGGCTCAAATTTTCACGTCCTTGTGTTACTGACTGGTTTTCCAAATTTACAGAAAGATTGAAGTAAGAAGCGCTGTCTAGGCCAAGAATTAATTGTGTTCTCATGCCTCGCAGAACGTGTACATAAACTTTCTTTGTGACATTCCCAATTTGCAATTGAATGTTTACGCGACCCAAAGTTCGAATGCTTGAAGTAACTTGCTGCACCATGATGCTGGAGTCTCTCATCAACTGAAGCTTGAGCTGTTTGTACACATCTTCACTGATACAAGTAATTGTTGCTCCTGTATCAAGAATTGCAGTTACTGACCTTCCGTTGATGAGAGCATCGAACTGTATTAATGAAACTCTGGGTCGCTCTCCTCGTTTCTTGGTCTTGTCTCAATAGCGGACACGTTGCCGCGGCGCGGACATTCGTTGCGCCAATGAAACTGTCGTGGGAAACCAGCAGCTGAGCAATACGTACTATTCTTGTCTTGCGTGTAATCTTAGCAGAATGAGCTGAAACAACCGTAAAGCTTCCCAACATCTTAGCAGAATGTAATCTTAGCAGAATGAGCTGAAACAACCGTAAAGCTTCCCAACATTCCAATGTCATCTGCGACGTGCATTGGTAACATTTTTTTGTGGGGAAAACACGAACACATCAAAATCAGTCAATGAACGCGCATGGCAATATCATTATGAAGCATGCTGTTATGAGGGGCTCCGAATCATTTGTGACCTCCCGGGGTTCTTCAATGTGCACTAAAATACAAGTACACGGTATTTTCTTTTCTTTTTCTTTTTTACATGCATGCTTACCTGTGAACCATGGAGGCAGGGTTGGCGTTCTCTGTCAAAAGACTTGGGTTTGCAGGGACTGTAAAAAACAAAGGAGCTTTGGCAACCAAATGTCATATAATGTTTTATTTTCTAAAAGGAATATGTGATACATGTGCTATAAAATGCAACTGTGCTGACCTACAGCATTTGATGGAAATATCACTGTAAAAAAGCACCAGGAAAACATTCAGTGGTCTGAAATGCCTCCAAAATGCATGTTTGTGCAACCCGTTTACAACATCTTGTCTTAATTTGGAAAATGAAAAATTAGAAGTCAATAAGGGCTTTTAAGTGATAACCGTGCATGACAATTTGGTGGCTCTGGTGGTGGCCTGCCTTCGCCTTTTTAGTTATTTTTGAACACCGCGTTCAAAGGAAGAACCTCTTTAACCACCCGTTACAATCATGCAGTTATGGAGGTGACAAGCACACAATGGTTTGCAGGCATAACATGCATAAAAATAGTCCTACATTCTTTGCAACACATTTCGTTATTTTTTCTTTGCAGTGTTCAGCCGTACATGCTTTAAAAGTTCATCGACAGTTATTGGAGGTTAACTTGGCAGCAGCATTAGGACTTCAGTATGCTGAGTGGATGTTAGCGTTTTAAGGCAGCTATCATGCAGTAATACACTACACCGTCAAGCCTGAATCACATCCAGTTAAGAAATCCACAACAATGGCAGGAGTCAGGGAAAGATGGAAGATGTGATGAAAAAAAATTACACCATCTCCCGCTAAAGGGAACCATGTGTAGATGCGAAGCAGCGGGCGCTAACGCTTACACTGGCGGCGGCGTTGACGCTGGCGCTCATCGCAGCGTTGCGCAGGAGAGAAACCTGGGGAGGCGCAAAGCACGCAGTGATGGACCGGTGTTTCCTACTGGAACATGCCAATCGCTGCTTATGGGCAATGAGAGACAGAAGACTCCGACTGGACACAGAAACCCGCAGTCCGCTTTTAGTTAACGCGCACGCTGCGAATTTTTATTGTTCAACAACGCACAGGAAAAATCTCCCACCGGCACCACCTTGCAGGTCAAGATGCAGTGCCATATATACGGGGTGGCCAGTGAACGGTTGTGCAGCGCGAGCAGTCGGTTTTTTTCAACCAAGAAACTCGCTAGCAGACGCTGCCTGCGTCGGCGTCACGAGGCGAGAGGTGGGGAGTGTAGGAGAGGAGAGAGAGGGGGGAGCGTAGGAGGGGAGAGAGGAGGGGACGCACATGCGCAGTGAGGGTGTGGTCGCCGCGGGGAGGGATGCCTAGAAGAGAGAGGAGGGAGAGGAGGTTTTTATTTATTTTTTTTAAAGGGTTTGTGCATACGCAGTAAGGGGTGGTCACGCCGCACACCACCACCACCACCACCGGATTGAACTTCGCCATAAGATGCTTCACATCTAATACATTAACAGGGGTTGCGCTGGAGGCGGCGTATTAACAAGTGGACTTGTCTTCTTCAAGGCTGCAAATGATATCCTTGGAAAACCAGCTGTGAGAAGGAATTGCAACCTTGAAGAAGAAAGGTCCACATGTCGAAATGTTTGCTCCAGCACAACCCCTGTTTACGAATTTTTCATCCAGTTATGAGAGCTATTTGGCTGATTTCAATGTGGCACAATACCTGCAAAATATATTCATAGGAACACTACAGGAAAAGGTTGCTAAAAACGCACCAGATGACACAGCAACATCACGGTCAGCAAAATCGTTCTAGTTTTAGATATTTTAATCACAAGCAGGAGAATATGCTGCTAAATCTAGCCTGTTTTGTAAGCAATAGAGCACAATTATGTAAATCAGAAACAGCAACGGAGATCACTCGCAAGTGTTATACAGCCCGCTTGACATGAACTAAAAACAGAATGAAACAAAATATAATGATAATGTTATACTAGCACCATGTTTAGCAGGTGCCGCCACATGTCGTGACACTCCTGGTAGGTGTCTTAAGTGTTGTACGTTGTACGTTGCAGACGGTTTAGAAAGTGCCCTTGATCTTCCTCTTGCAGCCACCAAGCCTTCTGTAAAGTTTTCACAGAAATGTTCATTGCACTATGCTGATGAATATGTAATTCAATGAACTTTAATAGTTTTAGGTCAATATAGATGGAACGAAATATGAATATCCAAACCTTTTACCAGAAATGTTTTTAACGACACCACAATTTCCATTAAGAGCACGAGCTGCTATCAGTCAGCAAACTGCAGAGATTATCTGGCCATGCCCTACTTGCCCTAACTGACATAGATCTACTGCCAGAAAACTCACAAGGTGGGCCCTTCACGAGCTAGAAGTCGCAGTAGCCTATGACGACTTCAAGCCCACTATAAGGGAGTTAAATGTAGTTCCATGTGCAAATATATAGCAACAGTATGTTGACCGGATCATCAGTGTTATTGTGCCGCGTATGTAGATATGCTCTAAAGAACTACATCTTATTGCAAATTGTTTATGGTTATCTAGGCTCGTACTAGATTGTTCACTTCCTACGCTGAGTAAAGAATACTACTGCATTAACGAAATAATTGTGGCACGGATAAAAGAGCATGTTCCCTGCATTAAGAACATTGACAAACAAGCCACAAAAAATAAGCAAAAATGCAACAAACCCTCACTTTTTTTATTGAGCATGACGGCCGAACTTCGGAGGCATCGCTTTCACTGTCCGAAAAGATCACTGCCTTCGCTTCCGTCGACGTTTTTTCTCAGCATCTGATCCTTCACTGTCTAGGTGTGATGTCATTAGGGCATCTGGAAGGCACTCTTTGGCGCGCTCATATGTGCCTGGGACAAGAAACATTGTTTCAGCACCCATGAGGGAATTTTCTTACCTTTACCAATGAGAATGAACAAAGGTCCATTTCATAAGCATTATCGTACATTAAGTTGCGAACTAATACAAAAAAATAGTCCTGCTATGTTACATAAATATTGCAGACATCTAGCTACACGCACATCAAAAAGTGAAAAATGTTGGTATTGGAAAGATGCACATGCATTACAAACAAAAAGGGCTAAGTCAATCTTGTTTTAAGCGTTTACTTTAAAAGATATAAAACCAAGATGCTCACTCTTGGTGGCAAGTACTCTTGCATTGTAACATTCCCAGTCATTCTCTACAGGCACTGCTGACAAGATCATGCGGTCGACTTCTTTCTTTGTTGTTGTGGGTGGCCCAAAACAAATGACATCACAAGTGTCCCCCCTGACCCAATTTTTAGGGGCGAAGCTCCTTAGGGTGTGGGTCTGTCCCTCCTCTGTAGCAGTAGTAGTAGTAGTAGTTGTAGTAGTAGTAGGTAGGTAGGTAGGTAGGTAGGTAGGTAGGTAGGTAGGTAGGTAGGTAGCCACGTGTAGTGGAATGTACCCACTCCACGTGATAAAGATGACGATGACGCAGTATAGTGGAATGTACCCACTACACGTGATAACGATGAAGTATAAGCGCGTTCCAGTATAGTGGAATGTACCCACTACACGTGATAAAGATGACGATGACGCAGTATAGTGGAATGTACCCACTACACGTGATAACGATGACGATGATGACCATGAAGTATAAGCGCGTTCTAGACCACACATTCTCTTTCTGCCATGGATGAAAGCGATCGAGCTTCGCCCACTCATCATCATTCACTTCATGGGTATGGCGTGATTTTTTTGGGCATCACGTATGTACTGCCTTCATCAACGAATTCCACAATGTGAAACCTGCAGGAAGAAATTGTACTTAATAGGCGGTAATAAGATATAGCACATAAAACAAACATCAAATAGAGAGACAGAGCAGACAGCGTGAGGCGATAGCTAAATATGTTCCAATAAGCTACTTTACAACCAACCAAATGTTGGGGCTTTCACAACAAAACAGCAAATGCCTACAACACTATGCATGTTTCATGTTTTCTCGCACTGTATCACCGGGCATTGCAATAACTAACAGTTGGGCTGAGAAAAAAAAGATAGAGGTGATGTGCTGTTTCTCTTGGCTGACATGCAAGAGTTAAATAGAAACGGCAGCTTAGGTTCCTTAAGCACAGCTTTTATGAGCATGCATAAACAAAGCATGCAAAGAAAATGCTTCAGTGTGCTCACATCAAGCGATCATGCTTACGGTTTTCCGTAGAACATTTGTTGCAGGCAGGCGGAAGTGCGCTACATAGTTGACGCTTTGCAATTGAACACTGCACAGCCACAAACACTTCACATATGCAGTTTTAGTATTCCTACCAAGCGAACTTCGTAAAACTTCACAGTCACTAGCACGTCCCATCAACAGTTCTTGCTAAGGTTTGCATAGTCACGCTCACAATACAATAACATGATCTTAGTTATACATAAGGGTGTTTGAATGCTGCAGCAGCTCCTACAACTGTAGTGCAAAAATAAAATATCAAAAGCAGTGAAACAACGAAAACACTAATCTTTTTCCTTGAAGGGCAACAGCTGTACTTTGCAGCCTATCTCAAGAAATATATATTCCAATTGCTTAGAACAGCACCAGCACGAAAGTCAGAAGGGGTGAAACAGTGGGAAAAAAACATAATTTCCCCTTGAAGGGCAACAGATGGCCTTTGCAGACAATGTCGGAAAATAAAAATGTTTCGAGCATGCTGCCCCGCGATGCGACTTTAAAAATTGACAACAACGATTACCTGCAAGGGTGAGTGTAGAAGTCCCCTTCGTTCTTGCACCGCTTACCAACGATGAGTATCTCAGATCCAGATAACAGGAAATTCTTGACAACGACAATCCTGTTTTCACTCAGCAAGAGACAGTTATCAGGCACCTTGAGCTTATCACACTCTTTTCACAGCACTTTACGGTACTGCTTCAGGGCAGGGTACGACAAAGCTGGACCACTGGAATGGTAAGATGAGGAAAGGACTCGATGTGCAGCGAATTCAGAAGTCGGTTCATCGCGAACAACTGAGATGGTTTGTGCTTCGACAATTCTGCCATACAGCTGCTGCAATGGCTTCCTCCCGCGCCTCACCTGAGCCTTCAGATCTTTTAAGTAGTTTTCAAAAGCAAAACAGCTAAAGTTGTCCAAGCACCCAAGCTGCCGGCAGTCATTGGCCAAGTGAATTAGACCACGTACATTGTACACTAGGGACTCTTTCCCATAGATAGACTTGCACTTGTCTACAAAACTGCGCAGCAAGCGATCGGCATAGTCTATGAAGCAGTCCATTGATGGACAGGAAAGTATGGCAATGCCCACATACAACTGCAGAAAATGCTCATACAAAGCCCGTGGCAAGATTTTTTTTTAGAACAACAGGACCTGTGTAGAGCAAGAACTGCCTGAACTCTGTGGCCTTCCACCGTTCGAATAAGTCAAGTGCTCGGGGTTTTCGGGCAAAATCGCTAGTTATGTGCTGTCTTAATGTTGCAAGATTTCCAGATATCTGCATAACTGCGAAGTGTGCCAAGCGCACTGTAAGTGGACCTCTCAACCAGTAGCCAATAAGCTTTCTCATAACTCCCAAGGCAGACCAAATGCATGTAGTCTAATGGGAAGCGTGTTACCATCGGGATGCCAATTGATGTTAAGGGGGAAGTGCCTTTGTGATGCTCCTTCTGAGTTTGATCAGCAAATGACTGATCAGTACGCAGTGCGCTGTCCCTACTTTGGTAAGTAACACGCCCATTAAGATACATGCCCTTAGTGCAGCACTTGTCGCATCCAAAGTAGCCAGAGAACAATTTCGTGGCTTTCACGAAGGCCTTCGCTGATGCATCACAGAGAATGGCTCTCAAATCTACCTTATAGACTGTGGAGTTGTGTTGAATACCATTTGACAGCAAAGGACCCAGTTCTTCAATGAACGGTTCGAGATATTCGTTAAGACAAGCTGGCTTCGATGTGCCGCAAAATATCCCGACTGGAAAAATAACATCATTGTGCTTACAGCGCGGGTGGTGAACCTGTAGAAGTATGGGCCATACTTGTGTACAACTCCTTTTGAACAGAGGCAGGCCATCGATGTTGACCGATATCGACAGAACACCATCGGGAGTTGAATGCCACATGTCCCATTCACGCACTAAGCCGCTGTGAAGGCCGAAGTGGACGTACTGACCATTGCTGAGTTGTTCAAGTGGTACATTTTGGCGTGTGGACATCAGAGCTGACTGTGTCTTAGGTAGATCAGTGAAGTGCGGCCTGAGAATGTCAAGCAGTGAATTCACTGCTGCTCTCCTGATGCGATGCTTCACAGCCCAAGCCCTCAGCTGGCTCCTTACACTTCCCTCCGGAGATTCGGAAATATTGGGCCCTTCAACTAAGTCACGTTCATCGTGTTTGACAGGGTACGGGCGTCTCGATGTTGCGAGCCACTGCCATCAAACTCCGCAGGATCTGAGCTTGAACACTGTGCCTGAGTAGCAACGAAAGAGGATGCAAAAGTACTCACGCCTAGGCTGCGCCTCAGCGGTGCGCGTCTGTCATTTCCATCACTTGTAATGATGCACTACCGCCAGATTGCAGATGTGGGAATGCTTTCGTAGCATATGCTGCCGCCCTTGCATCTTCTGCAACTTGTTGCAAACAACGCACGCTGCCTGTCTTCGCCAGATAAAGCTCTCGGCGACGTTTCGCCCTCAACAACCGCTCCATAGTCGCGTCTTACCTTCCGATGTTTTTGTTAGGTGGCGTCGACATTCTGCAAAGCCAAGCACTGCAGCAACGAACTTTCTTCTCCAAACAAATGGTTAATTACGCCAGCAAAGCCGTTGGAACGAGCGCATTCCGTGGAAAGTCGTTTCAAAAGCCCGGGAGCGCAACCTCAGACAGAGCCAGCGCGCCAGCGTTTGTCTGGTTTGTCGCCGTCTGTCATACCGCCTTTTCGCAGACAGCTTCAAGGTTGTTTTGACAATGAAACAAAAGATGAAAGTAAATCTAATATTTTATCATCACTCGTAAATTTGTACAAACTAAAATAAACATTGCACCATCATAACTTTAGAAGAAGATATACTTGTCACTTTGAGCTACAAATCGAAACCGCCAGACGTGTTTAAGCGCCGCCATCTTGGGCTGATAACGTTGCAGTTCTGTATCCGTATTAATCGAATAAATAAACCGTGCTACGGTGAACTCGCACGCACGAAAACGGTTGGACCGGTACATTCAACGTTCCATCAACACGATCATTTCATATTACGACACAGAAAACAGGCAAAACTTTCGTTTACAAGTCCAGGATATGGCGGCGCCCATGAATCAAAACAAAATGGCGTTAATAATTTCGGTTTCGATTTCGCTGCACTTTCCATATGGGGAACGCTCAGACAAACAATTTTCCCTGACCGCGATATCATGAGCCCGGTGCAGGAAAAAAGCAATTCGTGCCAGATATAACGCAACATCAACTTGTGGCCAACGTGGTAGGTAGCAAAGCATGGCCCTACGAAGGACCACGTTTGATCGCCCGAGAATTGGGTACCGACTATTTCCCTATCATTTGCCGACCACTCCAACTAATAACCCGCCTAATTGGTTGCCAATCAGGGCCCCACTTTGGGCCGCCATCGGCTGGCCGACATTACCGGTTGCCGAGCGCAGCACACTTGTTTGCCAACCATCGGCCGTCGGTCAATTTCACTTGGGTAGGCACTCACGTTCATACTCACGATTACTCACACCCGTAGGCACTCACTCACGTTCACGCACATTCATAGGCACTCACTCAAGTTCACACTCACGACAGCTCACGCTCATAAGCACCCACTCACGTTGATAATCACGCCTACTCACACTCATAGGCACTCACTCACGTTCATACTCCCGCCTACGCACACTCGCAAGCACTCACTCACGTTCAAACTCGCGCCTACTCACACACACATGCACTCACTCACATTCATACTCACGCCCACTAACGTAGGGAGCCGGAGAAATCAGTTTTCTTTATAGCGGTATGTTCCAGACAAATTCATTGTTTCTTCATTGTTGCGGTCTCTTGAAGTGGTACTTCAGCTGGCTACGCGCTGTTCGCAACACTTCATCTTCCTGGAGAATGTACTCATAAAAGTTGACGCACTTCAAGGGGAAGTTTTGCTAA
Source organism: Rhipicephalus appendiculatus (assembly GCA_030522465.1). Lineage (NCBI taxonomy): Eukaryota > Metazoa > Arthropoda > Arachnida > Ixodida > Ixodidae > Rhipicephalus > Rhipicephalus appendiculatus. Next base: position 15,327 of record JALIZH010000532.1, read on the forward strand.
AGTGGCTAAAGCCCCTCGCAGCCACCGCTAGCCACCGCAAAAATTGCTTCGTGCGTGCGATTCGTGCTAACTTCGTGTTCCGTAGTGTGACGCGCGTTATTGGGCGTGCGTCTGATCACTTAAAAATTTCTAACTGGATGGTCCGGAACAAATCCGGGTCATATAGCTGTCTGGACAGGGACGGTGCGGGACTCGACATGCTGTATGAAAATTGGGGACAATACCGTGAAATCCGGGACGGGTGGTAACCCTAAGTGTACTAGAACTGTTGAATGGCGTGAACACGCCTTGCCGCCTGAGGTCTTCCGCGTCGACATATATGCTTGCTTCATACATGCCTTTGAGAGATACCGCTAATTATTGTAACCGAAGCGACTGCTCGAAGGTACGAAAATGATTAAAAAAAATGATAACGGGCTGATTGCAACAGTGAAGATTCACGATCTCGGTGTAACTGAGCCGGACTAATCGCTGGGCTTGTTGGCATACATTACTGACAGTTAATTAGACGCCGGACGACCGTCAGAAGGAGGAGGCACATGAAGTAAAAAGTGCGTGCCTTATTGATTTCTTCTGTCCTGATCATTTCTTCTTATTGGCGATTCGGCGTCTATAGTTTATTCAGAGTATAGCTGAGCCGCTTTGTTGGAATTTAGCTATGCTCAGAAATCTGTGTGCAGATATTTTGTCCTGCAGAAAGTCGGCCGAATATTTACCCTTGGAGACGCTGTGTGTACGATGCGTCTCTTTACAAATGCGCTGACTAAATGTGACTTTTTGGACATTACGGGAGCTCAATGCATGGTATCGGAAGTCAAACGCAACTGGACCGCGATGAAATAACGGTCGTCCTCAAGGGCGTTGCACGGCTTTTGTTGATGGGGCAGGACGGGGAGGTGTAAGTTTACTGGCCGCATTAGTGTAAATACATAGATATATATTGCCACCTGGTGTTCTGAGCCAGCAAGCCGTGGACAACCGAAAAGGGCGAAGAAGACAAAGACGAGGTGTAATAGCCTTGCGATCGTGATTGACGCTCGTGTCTTGACCCTCTGTTCTGGCCCTACAGCGCCTAGAGCGTGACAATGTATTGCCACGCGCCTTTCTTATTTTTCTGTTCTCGGTTTTCGCCCACAAAGACTGCCCGCATGCTCAGCGCAAACCGCGCCTCATTGTTCTAGAAGCTTCACGATTATTGTAGATCGTTGTGTTAGATTTCGCGCGAGACGCGAACACTCGAGCTTATTCCAGAGCTTGCGTGACAACCAGTGATAAGACTGGAATGTTCGACGCGTGATGTATAAAAGCCGGTGCGTTCCAACGATGATCAGTTAATCGACGGCCGACGCTCTGTTCGCCGCTATCAGTGCCAGCGTTTATTGCTGTAATCTCACCTTCAGTTTACCGGCCACAAGTTCGGCCCAAATAAAGTGTTTCATCTTGGACTACTGCCTACTGCCTTTCGTCAACGTCACGACCACGTGACATCTGGTGGAGGTGCTGCTTCGTCCATGCTCCGGACGCCCCCCGCGAAGCACTGACCCAAGCTCAAGCCACGAAGAATCTGACGCTAAGGAGAACCCGGAATCTCGAGCTAGCCGCAGGCAGAAGGGACTTCAGCCAGAGTATGGGCTACTTCCCGAGACAACCAGGCAGCCCAAAACCACGACAGCGACCGCAGATACGATGGCAGCCCCTGTACCGCCCACAACGGTCGTCATGCACCAACCCCGAGAGCCGCCGACTTTCCGCGGTTCACCATGCGAGGATCCAGAGAGCTGGCTGGAGGAATACGAGCGGGTCGCCACGCTCAACCACTGGGACTCCGACGAGAAGCTGCGCCGGGCCTACTTTTACCTAGAAGACTCAGCAAGGACCTGGTTTGAGAACCGGGAGTCGGCCCTTCAAACCTGGGATCTCTTCCGCGGCACATTCCTGGACAGTCAGTCAGTCAGTCAACAAACTTTAATAAGGTCCAAAGGAACTACAAGCTCGTAGTTGCAGGGCCGCGCCCACGTTGGGACCGGAAGACCATGGTCCTCCGCCCGTTCGCGGGCCCTTTGGACAGCCCTTAGTTGTTCCTTGGGATCGCCACTTCTGAGGGGCTTCCTCCCAGTACTCCACGTTCAGGAGCATCGCCCGCAAGGAAAGAGCAGCGACATTACTGGAGACGCGGGTGCAACTCCCCCGAACGAAAATGTCATCCCCATCTTCGTGGAAGAAATGAAGCGGCTGTTCCGGCACGCTGACCCCGACATGCCTGAGGAGAAGAAGGTCCGTTTGCTCATGCGAGGGGTCAAGCAAGAACTCTTCGCGGGATTGATGAGAAACCCACCGAAGACCGTTCAGGAATTCCTCTCGGAAGCGACTACGATCGAAAGACGCTAGAAATGCGCACACGGCAATTCGATCGCCGGTCGACGCCAGGCTACGGAGACATTCAATCACTATGCCCAGACGACCTGCGCGAGACTATAAGAGCCGTGGTGCGGGAAGAACTTCGCCGAATGATGCCGCCGTGCCAGCCACAGGTTTCCTCCATCGCAGACATCGTCAGAGAGGAAATCCAGCAATCGCTCGGCATCCCTGAGGCAACGCAGCCGCAACCCAGAGCCATAAGCTACGCTGCTGCTGTCCGCCGTCCCGTTCCCCCTCCTCGCCCCCGTCAAGACGCCACTCCTCCGCAGTTCCGCCGCCAGACGCCACCACCGACGTCATACCGCCCACCAGCCGGCCAGCGATACACGCCGAGAAAGACCGACGTTTGGCGTGCACCCGACCACCGCCCACTATGTTATCACTGCGGAGAAGCCGGCCACACGTATCGCCGCTGCCAATACCGTGAGATGGGACTGCGTGGCTTCGCCGTGAACGCACCGCGTCCGCAGCGAGGTGAACGACCACGGGACATCGCCGACTACCTGGCAGGAGCGCAATGGACGCCGCGAAGTCCTCGATCGCCGTCGCCAGGCCGCTACACCTCACCGCACCGCCGGCAGTACTCCGGCCCAAACCGGGGCCGGTCGCCTAGCCCGTATCCGGGAAACTAAGGGCAGCAACCGATGGAGGTGCGGTTGCTGTACGACGAAATGCCGAAGATCCTCCGCGGCCGCCGACGACAACGCGACGAAACCTGCAGAACACGACGCGAAGCAGACGAAGCCCTGCTGACGAAACGTCGTGGGCCGACGAGGACGGGACGACGCAACATGGAAGCAGAGCAACATTTCGACGCAGCCGTGATCCGACGCCGCGACCCAACCGCAACGCACGACGACGAACCAGCGACCTCGACGTAATATTCGACGGCCACAACGTCACCGCTCTCGTCGACACTGGAGCCGACTATTCCGTCGTCAGTGGGCCTTTCGCGACGAAGCTGAAGAAAGTGAAGACTGCTTGGCAAGGCCATGAAATCCGGACCGCTGGGGGTCATATAATAACGCCGGCCGGTGTTTGCACAGCAAGAGTCACCGTCAATAACCTGACTTATCCCGCCAGCTTTCTAATTCTGCAGCACTGCTCCAGGGATGTGATACTGGGGATGGACTTCCTAAGCAAACACGGCGCCGTCATCGACCTGAGGTCTAAGTCGATAACACTGACTTCAGAAAAAGCGTTGCCGCCCCTCACGACGCCGGAGAATCATGCCTTGAATGTAATAGAAGAGCAAGTCACCGTTCCGCCTCTCTCCAGCGTCGTCATTTCCGTCGGCACCGAAATACCCGCTAACCTTGAAGGTGTCGTCGAGGGCGATCAGCACCTGCTTGTGAACCGTCAGATTTGCGTCGCAAGAGGCATCGTCGAGTTGCGCGACGGCAAAGCAAAGGTACTGCTGACAAACTTCAGCCACGAATATAGGCACCTCAACCTTGGTACGACGGTCGCCTACATCGAGAAATTCGTGGACACCAGCAATACTTTCGCCCTCTCCGATACTGCCGAACATCCTTCGACGAATCGAGGTCCCCAATCAGATTTCGACGTCAACCCCAGCCTCCCAAAGCAGAAGCAAGACCAGCTCAAAAATCTGCTCCTGCAATTCAAGGACTGCTTCTCATCGTCGTCAAGAATTCGACAGACCCCAGTAGCCAAACATCGGGCTACTGGCAAATCGAAGTCGACGAGAGAGACCGAGAAAAGACTGCCTTTATAATACCAGACGGCCTGTTCGAGTTTAAGGTCATGCCTTTTGGTCTTTGCTCGGCCCCCGCGACCTTCCAACGCATTATGGATACTGTACTGGCTGGCTTGAAGACGCAGACTTGCCTTGTGTACTTGGACGACGTCGTTGTGTTTTCCTCGAACTTCGACGAACACCTGCGGCGCCTTGAAGCTGTACTTCAAGCAATCAAGACCTCCGGACTTACCCTGAAGCCTCAAAAGTGCCGTTTCGCCTACGAGGAACTCTTGTTCTTGGGCCACGTGATAAGCAAGTCCGGAGTACGCCCCGACCCTCAGAAGACAGCCGCCATCGCTACGTTCCCGCCACCTGCCGACAAGAAGGCCGTGCGTCGATTTCTCGGCCTGTGCGCCTACTACAGGCGGTTCGTCAAAAACTTTGCCCGCATCGCCGAGCCACTCACTAACATTACCAGGACTGACATCGAGTTCAAGTGGGAAACGCCTCAGGAACAAGCATTTCAAGAACTAAAACGACGCCTACAAACGCCTCCGTTACTTGCGCATTTCGACGAACACGCCGAAACAGAAGTGCACACCGACGCAAGCAGCGTGGGACTCGGCGCCGTCCTTGTGCAGAGGGCGGACGGACTGGAAAGGGTCATCAGTTATGCCAGCCGGTCGCTATCCAAGGCAGAGGCCAACTATTCCACAACAGAAAAGGAGTGCCTCGCCATCATCTGGGCTACGTCAAAGTTTCGCCCCTACCTTTCTATGGCAGGCCCTTCAAAGTTGTGAGCGACCACCACGCCTTGTGTTGGCTAGCTAACTTGAAGGACCCATCAGGTCGTCTCGCAAGATGGAGTCTACGGCTTCAAGAATTCGACGTCACGGTCGTTTACAAGTCCGGCCGAAAACATTCTGACGCCGACTGCTTGTCTCGCGCCCCCGTCGACCCGCCACCGCAGGACGACCACGAGGATGACCTCTTCTTGGGGAACCATAAGTACCGACGACTTCGCCGAACAACAGCGAGCCGACCCGGAACTCAGGGGCCTTATGGAGTACCTCGAAGGCAAGACAGCCATTGTTCCGAAGGCATTCAAGCGAGGACTCGCATCGTTTCTCTTGCGAAACAGCGTTCTCATAAAGAATTTCTCGCCGCTTCGAGCCGACTACCTTCTCGTAGTGCCTTCAGCAATGCGTCCAGAAGTCCTCCAGGCACTACACAACGACCCGACGGCTGGACACCTCGGACTTTCCCGCACGCTCGCAAGAGTACAGGAAAAGTACTACTGGCCGCGCCTGCCGCCGACGTCGCCCGCTACGTAAGGACGTGCCGAGACTGTCAGCGACGGAAGACACCGCCCACCAGACCAGCAGGCTTCCTTCAGCCGATCGAGCCTCCTCGGCGACCGTTCCAGCAGATCGATGGACCTCCTGGGGCCGTTCCCAACGTCGACTTGCGTGGAAATAAATGGATCGTCGTGGCTACCGACTACCTCACCCGCTACGCCGAAACAAAGGCCCCGCCTAAAGGCAGTGCCGCCGAGGTAGCCAAGTTCTTCGTTGAGAACATCGTCCTTCGACACGGCGCCCCAGAGGTTCTCATCACCGACAGAGGTACGGCGTTTACGGCTGACCTAACTCAGGCGATTTTAGGATACAGCCATACAAGCCACCGCCGGACCACCGCGTACCACCCACAGACCAACGGCCTGACCGAGCGCCTAAATAAGACCATCGCCGACATGCTGGCCATGTACGTCGACGTCGAACAGAAGACGTGGGACGCCATCCTAGCGTACGTGACCTTCGCGTACAACACGGCCGTACAAGAAACGACGCAGATGACGCCGTACAAGTTGGTTTACGGACGGAGCCCAGCAACGACTCTCGACGCCATGTTACCAAACGTGAGCGACGAGGAAAACACCGACGTGACCGCCTATCTACAGCGCGCCGAAGAAGCACGACAGCTCGCCCGCCTGCGGATCAAGAATCAGCAGACGACTGACAGCCGCCGCTACAATCTTCGACGACGCTTCGTGGAATACCAGCCCGGCGACCGCGTTTGGGTGTGGACACCGATACGCCGACGTGGACTTTGTGAAAAGCTTCTTCGGCGATACTTTGGGCCATACAAGGTGCTTCGACGTCTCGGTGCTCTGGACTACGAAGTCGTCCCGGACGGCATTACAAACTCTCAACATCGCCGTGCGCGACCTGAAGTCGTCCATGTCGTGCGCCTCAAGCCGTATTTAGCGCGTTAGCGAACCTGAGGACTGCACTTATTGCTTTATTATTGTACTTTCTTTCTTTATTGTTGTGATTTATTGCTGCATGTATTTTTCCCCTTGTTCTTTTGTAAGCATCGGGACGATGCTTTTTCAGAGGGGGGGCATTGCCACGCGCCTTTCTTATTTTTCTGTTCTCGGTTTTCGCCCACAAAGACTGCCCGCATGCTCAGCGGAAACCGCGCCTCATTGTTCTTGAAGCTTCACGAATATTGTAGATCGTTGTGTTAAGATTTCGCGCGAGACGCGAACACTCGAGCTTATTCCAGAGCTTGCGTGACAACCAGTGATAAGACTGGAATGTTCGACGCGTGATGTATAAAATCCGGTGCGTTCCAACGATGATCAGTTAATCGACGGCCGACGCTCTGTTCGCCGCTATCAGTGCCAGCGTTTATTGCTGTAATCTCACCTTCAGTTTACCGGCCACAAGTTCGGCCCAAATAAAGTGTTTCATCTTGGACTACTGCCTACTGCCTTCGTCAACGTCACGACCACGCGACTATATATATATATATATATATATATATATATATATATATATATATATATATATATATATATATATATATATATATATATATATATATATATATATTTATCGCAAATCGTAGAGCACCTACACCCATCCTGACTTCACTTTTGTTTGACACTTTACGGATAACACAATTAAGTGATTATACAAAACACTGTGAAACAAAATATTGCAATGACATCGATTGCAGACCTGGAACATAGCGCAATGTATTCTGTCGATAGTAATGGGGAGCTGGCTGAAAACCAGACGGGCTATATTTACACCTGCGCATTTTAGTATGCTTGAGATAAGCCCTGGTGCATGAAGTTCGTTCCTGGGAGCTGAACGCATGCCTTCAGCTCATCTCCCTGGTATTTTAAGCCTACAGAGGTGGTGCACAGTAACCGTGCACGCTGTTGAAACAAGATAGCTTTTCGGCATTTAAACAGCGCGAAACTGGCCCGATGGAACTCAACCGTCCCTATCCGCCTCGTGCTCTGCTGCTTTGAGCTGTACAGGTGGCGCCACCAACGGCGAACGGTGGCGAAACTCGGCCGACGCGGCAACGCGCGGCTCATAGGCGCCTTGCGCAAAGTGCCCGCTTCTAACCGTTTCTTCTTTTTATTCAATTTACATTCTGGTTTGATATTTGCACTGCCGACGCTGCTCCACTAGACAGCCGTGACGTTTGTTACGTCGATTGTTCTATGTTATTTGTTTTAAAATGACAGGCCCGTTTATTATTACTGTGCACGTGCGTGATGCAATACATGCGTTTCTAACGTGCATGCGTTGAAGTTGTTCGCGTGATCTGCCAACACCGACGAAATAAAAAACTGTTGCAACATAAAACAGACTTCTTGTTTTATTGAACACTAACCAGCACAACAACAATGTACATCGCGGTTGTATGCTTGCTTAGGAAACGCATAAAAAGACACACGTTTTCATCTTTGTACAGCACTTAACTATACGGCCAAAAGGAAAAAAAAACGGTTAGCTAACTTGACGTTGTAACAGGCGCCACACAGCTGCATAATAATGTGTGAAAGTACTATAGTAAATGACCCACAATCATTCGCACTGTTTTTTTTGTATTATTATTTCACAGACCGTACAAAAAATTGAGGAACTTCGAACTGCATTACAACCACATATTTCTGAAAATCTAATCACTTTCACCGTCGAAGCCACGATCCTCTATCACATGTGCTTTAAATTACGCAGAAGATTACTCAGGTTTATATAAGAAATGCGCACGCGCGGCATCACTCAGATTTATATAGGAAATGTTACGCGTGTAGCTAGATTCTCGTACGCTAGATTCTCTTTGGTACGTGAAACTCCACATAAAATGCGATTCTAGAAGTAATGTTCGTGGACTAGCGAGCATAAAGAAGGACGACCAGTTACAGCCTCACTTACCTTTGTAAAAACTGTATTCCAACTGCAATTCAATATTAACCGACGCAACAGAACACCCCACTTGCTACCACACAGTGCTATGAAGCAGACGCGCGAAGCCAGGCGTGGTGTTTCAACTGTAGCACAATTGTGCGCGTACAGTAACGTCGTAAAGGTTGCCGTTATATCAGCGGTTCCCACGATGTAGCGCCTGTTCCCCTTCTCGGGTCATCAAACCGCTGCTACGCCGAAAACTACACTCATAAATGACTGTCAAAGAAAAAACGCCGTCTTGTAGGAGGCCATATTGTACAGCCAACGAACAAAAGTGCACGAATGAAGGATTTGAAGCATTTCCGTTGATGCGATGGCAGCTGAGAGAAGTCAGGGCTGACCGTCCGACGTGTGGCCACCACCATTACACAATTTTAACTTCGCAACATCCAAGAAAGACACGACGGAAGCGACGAGCCGACGAGCCCACCCGGTCATGTTCGGTGCGCTGGTGACCGCACAGCGCGCGCTCCCACGGCAACCGGAAGAAATAAAAAAAAGGGGGGAGAGAGAAGTTGACTTGAAGGAAACGAAGGCGGTGGAAGCGAGGAGGTGTTTAGTCATCGGTGTGAAATATTTTCGAGAGATGGCGCTCGTTTGTTTTTGCACAACGGATGCGCAAACTTCATTCAAAATGCATGGGATCCTATGGCGGTTTGCATGGGGGTGCGACCGAGTTTGCTGAGCGGTGGCGCCACCATACCGGTGCACGAGGCGGATAAACGTTGAGAGAGTTATGTGTTCTGAGGTTACTCATGAGTAGAGGCCGGACTTTTAGGCACTTAAAAAGCGCGTTCTAGGCGCCAAAAATAGGCAGGCAAAACACAGTTTTAGGCTTCCAAAATCGTAAATATAGGCACAATTAATTGTTACATAAATTCAAAATATTTCAAACAAAGACGTACGCGAACTGTATTAACGACAGAAAAACAAGAAATGTTATTGTTCACGATGACACAAAGGCGCCAGCAGTTAACATAGCCACGCGATGGCCCTTTTCGCCCCACGGTTCGTAGAACACAGTCTCTCCTTTTATTCTCTATCATGGTGAGTAAAGTGTCCACCGTGGAATCGACACAGTCGTGGATCTCTTTATTTTCGGCATGCACAGAAACAGGTAGTTAGACCGCTAAAAAAACCAGAAGGGAGGGATGCCTCGTATTGTCCGGGTCTAATGGCGTAGGGTCAGTTGCTACTCTGTCGACGAACACCTCTAAAGGGTTCCTCAACAGGTCTGAGCATTTTGAAGTGACAAGTGTTTTGAATGAAGTGGGCGCTCACGATCACGTCTGCCAAGATTTGCAACGTTACGGGCTGCGGAAAAACGTGAAATTTCAAAATGAACACCGCTTGCCCTCGCAGGCGCGCGACCCAAGATGGAGGGGTTGACGTACAACAAGGAATGCTCCTGCGTAGTTATCTGAGCTCTAACGTCGCTCCTCTACGTAGACATTGGTGCTCTGACATCGCTCGCAGTAGCACGTGACACTGTGAGAATTATTCGAGGCGACATGTGTAATTTCTGTAATATGTTGCTTAAATAGATGAATAAAAGTTGAGAGAAATAATAAAACACAAGGGTAATGTGTTTGCATTTTTATTTCTTATTTCTTACTTCGAATCGCAGCGAGATGTGCGACTAATCTGCCTCCATTTCGTATGCGTTCGTGTTGTCGCCGTTCCCCCGCGTCGCGCCGGCACCAGACAACGCTTGGCGCGATTTTGGTGCATTGTCCCTAACAACAATTCCAGCTGTGCGACGCGGTGTGCCGCGGTAAGGATACATAATCCATACCAGCCTCTCCAAACGTGCGCGCACTGAGAGATCCATCCCAAAGAAATAGGCAGTACATTGCAGAGAACGCCGAAACGACAGAACACCGCTCGCGTGCACGACCTGGCTGCGCACATGACCTTGCGTGCGCATGACGCCTCCTGCATAATGGTTTCGTGGCTCGTAATAAACCAGCTTGAAAAAATTATTGTGGTCCAACGCTCTTCATTAAGCACGCATCAACATACTAAACAAACCCGCGTGTACATCACATTTTTCGTACTTTTGATCTACACTCACCTTTCCCCTGACAGCCCTCCATGGTTTCGCATTCGTCCGTCACCTTCCCGCGGATGCGCAGAGGGACCTCCTATTTCTTGCCCACTGCCACACCCATGTCTTCAAAGTGGTTCACTTCCTTGAGGATGCTGGAATGGACTAACGGCTCTAGAAGCCAACCGCCGCGTCCTCGACCATGGACGCCACTCTCCCTTCTTCTGATCTCCTCTTCCCATGTTTATTTGCCTCTCCCCATTCTATAGTAGACGTTGACTTGCTCCAATTTAGGGTTGCAGAAACAGCGTCTTTTCCTCTCCTGAACCTCTCCTCCTTTAGCCGCTCTCGACATCTCAGCGCGTTGGCGTAAGATGGCCGGCGCGTCCCATTTTACGGCTGCTAGCGCTTGTTTTCCGGAAATTGGTTGAACTAGAAGGCTACTTGGAACCGCCTAGTATTCCTAAAGGTCGATGTTGCCTGGTAACATGAATAACGGTCTCAAACTGCACTCGAAAGTGAAATTTTGTGTTAAATAGTGTTCATATAGGCACCCGTTTGGAAAATATGCATTTATAGGCACTTATAGGCGTTTAGGCACGATCGCCAAAAGTAGGCATTTATGGCACTATAAAAACACTATAAAAGCCCTTCTTAACCTCTAATTCGTGCTCATATATCATTGTGGCACGATAGGAACGCAAGGAACAAAATAGGCATTTGCCTATAATCCGGTCTCTATTCATGAGACAATCGAGCGCATTGTAGCTCATATAAGCTTCAACGTGTAGATATCGCAGGGACTGCCGACATAAGGATTGTAGGCTTTCGTCGCTGGTTTGTTACTTCATCACTCTTCGTTGTGCGTTCGTTATCGATTATGGTGTATCACGGCTCGATGTGTTGCAATCCGCGCAGCAATCAGTGACCACCTAGGTGCATATATGCGAAATCCGATTGTCACCTTCTTTCATGGTCGGCAGGCCCCCTCAAACAGGGAATGAATCGACGCAATTTTGGCGCAGCTGCATATTCACTTGTGCACCATGGCGCGTAGCAGGCGTTGAGACATCGTTTAAAGTTCAGTAATGCGTTAAAAGCACTCGAAACGCGCAATTACACGATTTCGTAGGCTGCGACGCGCGAGCACCAAATGCAGACGCTCTCGAGAGCTTCAGCAGCTTCTGTACAAAGTTGACAAAGTGACTACAGACTACATCAACTACAGCGCCGCCGCTACGATCGCCCGTCGGAACATCTACCGAGACGCGGCTGATGCGGCCATACCATGCCACGTGTGGCGCGGCCGCTTCGTTCATTCCGCTGCCCCCTTCTAGTACACTGTACCAGCGGGGACGGCGGGGCGCCGGTGCTCGTCGCCGCGTCGGCGCCTCGGCCACCTCGGCGCGACGGTGGCGGCGGCGCCTACTCTCTACCTCCCTTGTTGCATGGAATGCGTTGTATGTACGGTAGTTTTGTCATTTTGCGTTCGAGAAAACGTGCGGATTTTCGGTAGCGCTCGCGCGGAGGATTCGTTGGCTCCGTGCTGAAAGTGACTCTTTCATAAATCTGCGGACGCGGGCAACGTCCATTGGCAGTGCCTGCGTACGCAGGGCTTGTTGCGGTCGCCAAAATTAAACTATGAATGAGTTACCGTTATGCTCGTCTTTGTACAAGCTCTCGTTATATGAATGATGCAACAAATGATCAAGTGATTGTTCACTGATCACAGATTGTGTCTGCACTGCTGAAGGCATAATATGTCGCTTTGACATGCGGTTTCGTGTAAGCCCCTAATAATATTTGCATTGATAATCAAGGTGCAGCGTGCGTCCACTCGTGCAAACGAGGAAAAAAAAACAGTCCGTGTGGAGAACACTTCGGCGTACTAAATCAATAGAATGGCTTTTGTTTAATGAAGACGATATAGCTTGAGGGGCGCAGATTTAGTAGGACAGTTCCAGTACGTATGCGGCAAATTGGTCAAATTGGACACGCCTATTCTGGAAGGTGAAGAGCTCTGATAATACAACATCGACGGCGCGTTGCAGGGGCCACCGCCGTGCACGCTTTTACCCACGTAAAATTGGCGCGAAAGCAGGTGCGTTGAACTGTGGATAATGCCATGGTGTATAAAGATTTCACACTAGATGTCTCACGTGATTAGTTTCCGCCAATGCGAGCTGCGGTTCCCATTTTCCAACGACCTTGCAGTATATAGTGATGCAGAACTATCGATGGCACTATCGATACTATCGATAGTTCTGTACTATCGAACTATCGATGGTAAAGGAAACGATCGATAGCGCTATCGATAGTTTATACTGTCGATACTATCAATAGTTTTATACTACGACCGTTAGTATAAATCAACCGCGCGAACTCATTGCGGCATGAACTTGATTTTCCGGGTGTGTGGAGCTGGAGGAGGCTGGAAGGGCACGAATGTTGACATGCTTGCGCTGCTTCACCACCATTTTTGGCTGACACATGACAATTAAGTTGAATTATTCAGGTGTACAGGAAACGAGACAGTTACAATGGACGGTACTGTGCGGCTTCAAATTTGTATCGCATTTTGTAATTTTGAAGTCATAATATCAAAAATAGGTTTGTTAATTGTACGGTGCAACTGCTTACTTTTGAATATGAATTTATTTATGGACATATTGCCGCATTTTCACTGCTGGAATACTTATTTCGCCAAAAATTTTGCCCCGGCCACCAACAGCAGAGATATTAACGCGATAGCTTTAAAGAGCTCATTTCGCAGAAATTCCGGCGTCGGCGTCGGTGTCGGTTGCGGCGTCGTTGGTTGTGAGCGAAAAATCATCATCTTGTCCGTGACCGAAAAATCGAGGAAGATGCAAATAAAATCAACAAAAAAAAAAATTGCGGGTCCGAGTGAGGTTTGAACCCAGGCCGTCTGCGTGGCTAGCAGCTGTTCTACCACACAGACACGCTTCTGCTTGAAATTTCATTGAAAATAAGTTCCTCTGCTTGGAATTGCAGTGAAAATAACTTTCATGCTTTGCAAACACACGCGTCATGTATGCAGGCGTCACAATACAACATGTAATATCGCACTAATATTGCGTGGTACAAGCGTGCATTGCCATCGGGCGTCAAAAGATGTGAATATCACAACGACATTGTGGTTCAAAGCCGTGTACCCATTACTAAAGGCGCTCACGTTACTGCGCGTATTCCCTTAAGACCACGTAGTGGGTGCATAGCAAGTTCGAAAACATCCCGCGCATAACTGCTCGCGGTTTAAACAATGCTACCCATTACACAGTGTGCACTAAGTGATTGAAGTGTGTACTAAAGAAAGGACATTGCTATCACGTTCAACTCTTAAAAGGCGAAGCTTAAAGGACTCCTCGTTTTTCAAAGCACTATTGATAATATTAATAGTAATGTCGGTAGTAATACTACCGACATTACTACTACTGACAGTACTATCGATTGCACTATCGATAATAGTATTGTAGCGTCATCATCATCATTTACCAACACCACGCCGCGCCTCTCGCGCAGCTGGTGCCTAGCTCGAGGCGCGAGCTGGAGAGAACGAGTTCACGCGCCTGTAGGGATGGTAAAATCGATTAACGATTAATCGATTAATCGATTAAAGGCACACGGTTAATCGATTAATCGTAATCGATTTGCGCCTTTCAATTAATCGAATTAATCGATTAAAACCCCTTCGGTTATTCGATTACGCCCCCCCCCCCCCCCCCCCCAACTCGGCCCCTTGGCCGGTGCGGTGCGCACGAGTGCGAGGCGAGCGATGCCGATACGCAATAGTCGAGCGCACCTACTCTTTTTCACTACAGCGCATATTTGTACGCTGGTACAATTAGCTCAAGCCGTGTTTGATAAAGGTGGTAGGCAGTACTCGAAGCCAGCGACGGAAACTCTTAAGATATCACCTGCTTCATGCCAACTTTATTAATGTCCCAAGAGTCATCCTCCGAAGAAAAATGGTCATGACTAAAATTACAATGTTGATGACACCGTTCCCGAACCAAACCAATGCGCCTCTTCAGGTAAGTTATCAGTATCTCGCTAATTAGCCAAGAGCCGTTCTGTAACTTATCTTGAAAATCAAGTCGCTCTTCAATTACACAAGCGATTCTTATGTTTCAAAAGGATGGACTGTTGGAAATTCATATTCGTTCAAAAAGCTGGGTCCTCTTTGCAGGACCTCTTCCTTTGTCCATGCGTTTTCTGCGCTATGGATTCATTGAATGAAAATAGAAATGCGGTGTGTCAATGCTCAACAGTGAAGTTTGTTATCTTCTGTATATTTCATACGTGCGAGTGCATCGTCTAATTGCATATTTTGTTTGCGGTCGTTTTGGGCTCCGCGCTGTTTCATCGTGTTTCATCGCATAAACTCAGCTCTCCTTGTCTTTGATAAACTAGCGAATTTTTTCGTCTCCTGTGTCTATGGCAACTTTTTGGGTATTTTATTTAACTCTCAGGTCCGCCATGGTGGATCAGTTGTTACAGCGCTCGGCTGCTGCCCCGAAGTTCGCGGGTTCCAATTAACCCTGTCCGCGGCGGTCGCATTTCGATGGAGGCGAAATGCTCGAGGCCCGCCTACTGTCCGATGTCAGTGCACGTTGAAGAACACCATATGGTCGAAATTTCCGGAGCCCTCCACTTCGGCGTCCCTCATAATCATATCGTGGTTTTGGGCAGATTTTATTTTATTTGACTTCTTCAACGGCACTACACAGTGGTCCAAGAAGTTCCAAATTGTAATATGCGTTGTTTATTTCTTGACTGGTTCCTATTGCCGTTATATTTTATTCCTTTGCAAATAAAATATTATTGTTTTATCAATAAAGTTCTGTGTCTGTCTGTTTACCATATATATATATATATATATATATATATATATATATATGAATAAAAGGAATTAGACACACGTCGAAAAAACAGTGAATTCTTTACGTTTCGGCCGTGGGACCGGCCTTCATCAGAATATATATATATATATATATATATATATATATATATATATATATATATATATATATATATATATATATATATATATATAGTTCAAAAAAATATATCAAGCACGTAGGAAAAAATTGTTCTCGGAAGGACTGACGTTTCGGCCGCGGGACCGGCCTTCGTCGGAGGCCGGTCCCGCGGCCGAAACGTCAGTCCTTCCGAGAACAATTTTTTCCTACGTGCTTGATATATTTTTTTGAACTGTTACTTCCGGGTCCTGTGTTATCCCTTCATT
The DNA here is from genome assembly GCA_030522465.1 of Rhipicephalus appendiculatus. Classification (NCBI taxonomy): domain Eukaryota; kingdom Metazoa; phylum Arthropoda; class Arachnida; order Ixodida; family Ixodidae; genus Rhipicephalus; species Rhipicephalus appendiculatus. The sequence continues at coordinate 31,034 of JALIZH010000532.1, forward strand.
ATATATATATATATATATATATATATATATATATATATATATATATATATTGTAAGGAATAAGCCAGACACAGAGACAGCACCCTTGATACGGGCTGGCTGTTCTATTATCCACTCGTCTTTCTCTTCCTCCCTAGCCGGGTATCCGCCCGTGCCTAAGCACCGCTTTGTCAACATTACACTCGGCCACGCTGCGTGCATGCAGTCCTGCCAAAGCTGGCCCTTCTCTGGCGGTGGTCATCTCTGTGAAGGTGGAAACATTCAGAAAACCGCGGCCATGAACCACCATAGGTAGAACTAATGCCTCTGGCGGGCGGCATTGGCTACCCCGCAGAGGCCGGTCACGGTCATGATGTGTCTTGGAATGAAAGTCAGGCGATGATGGCTCTGGTGGACGCCACTGACTAGGTCGTTCCGGTCGGTGTGTCTTGATTTGAACGTCGGGCGATGATGGCTCTGGTGGTCGCCACGACCTGCCTTGCTTGGCTGTCGAACACTCTGGTGGCCGACTTTGGCTGTGTCGTTGCGGCCGCAGCACGCTTAGCAGAACGTTCTGTTGCCGCAGTTTGGAGCGCCGGTCTTCATGCACGTCTGTGTGCTGGACAGGGAAATAATTGCAGAGCGAGGAATGCGTAGAAGGCCGGAGGAGCTGCAGGGCGTGGTCCTGACTCGACGTAGTAGCGTCTGCGTTGCTGTCACCGCAATCTTTGTCAAACTGGTCGCCGTCCGACCGGTTAGTGGCGGATCTCGTGACAGCGAGAGCCACTTCGTGTTCCTCCACGCGGCGCTCAGGTGGTATAACGGTTGTCGAAATAGAGCCCTTGCCGTCGTCAGCATACTTGCACGCGGGGCTGCCGGAATGGTCGATGCGGGCTCCATTGACCTGGGGCGCCAGGTTGACGGGATAGCCGATGCTGGCTCCATGTGTTAGTGGCGCATCGCTAGCTTCGGCCATGCCACTGCCGGCATATTCCGATAAAGCAGGCACGTCTTCCGTAAATGTGTCGTCGGCAGCCACGGATTTATTGAGCGGAGCGCTCGCACACTCGGCCAATGACTGCCTGGAAGTAATCGGATGTACCTCCGGCTGGTCACTGAGGATGCTTTCGCTGCTGCCCATCTGTGACTGCAGTCTTCCAACTGGGGAACTCGGGGCCGAGGAAATGGTTGGTGTCAAGCTGCGGAGCTTTACTCGGCCGCCATCTATGATGCCATCTATGATGCGGAGCTTTACTCGGCCTTCGCCATCTATTATGACGAAGGCCGTGGCACGGCCTTCGTCATAATGATGAAGGCCGTGCCACGGCCGAAACGTAAACCAGTAAAAAAATATGCAATTTTCGTAAGTGTGCTCCTTCATTTCTTGACTATATGTGCACCAGACCCACAGAACTTTCTTTTGAATCATATATATATATATATATATACAATGAAACATGATTACTATCGTAAAGGGGACAAAGATGCT
>JALIZH010000533.1:0-31952 GCA_030522465.1 Rhipicephalus appendiculatus
CGCAAAAAACTATCATCATGAACCGGCAGACTTTCTCTTCATTCTCTATACAGTACTCTACTCTACTCTAGTAGTAGTGTGGTCTGTCTTGCAAAACTCAAGTGGGCATGCGCCACAGGAATCGGCCAAGCCCCACTACCGTGTACAGCAGGTACGAGTGTCAAACAAAAACGAACACTTGAAAAAGAGAGAGAGAAAGAAAGCGATAAAAAGAAAGACGAGACAAATAGAGAGAAATAAACAAAATAGAGATATAAAGACATAGCAGGAAACTGAAAAACAGAAAGAGAAAAATTACAGAAAGAAGCAGACAAAAAATAGCGAGAAAGTACTGACAGCGAGAGAGAAAGAGAAAAAAAGAAGTTAAAAGAAAGAGATAGATACAGACACGAAAAAGAGATAAAAAACAGATAAGACAGAAAGAGAGAAATCAAAAAAGAGGGAGAAAGAAAGATAGAAAGAGAGGGCAAGACATAGTACACAGAGCAAGAAAGATAGAGAGAGAGAAATAAAGAGAGACAAAGAAATAGAGAAAGAAAGGGAAGAAAGGAAAATGAACATAGAAATGGCGAGAAATAGAAACAAATACAAAAGGGAGATACAGAAACATAGAGACAGAGAAGGAAAGAAGAAAGGAAGTAGAAAAATAGACTAAATTAAGAAAGGGCACGCAGCCGCCTTCTTCCGTTGCACTTGACACCGCTAGTGCCAAGCTGCTATAATTTTTCAATCATGGGCTTTCGTCAATATAAACTAGAGCACTTTTGACCTTGTAAGTATCATATCCAAGCAAGCTTTTCAAAGATGCAATGAATCTTTTTCAGCTCATTGTTCCAAGTCGATAACTCACTCAATCTTTAATTCGTTTCTGGAAAAGTGCAAACCACACATGCGTACATTGTGTTGATATTACTAAATTTGCGCGTACACGTCCATTTGTTAGATTTAACGCTAATCGCATCACATACGAAACATCTGTAAACATCAGCATCGAGGTTATTATGTTTATAGATTTGTAATATGAAAAATAGTAAGCACCTTGTCATTTATTAGGGCGATTCGTAGTGTTCTCAATACGGCCCCATGCACTGTCATCTCGCAAATGGAAGGTCACGCTATTTTGTAGCAATGCATCCCAGTGACTCTTGCGGCTTCTCTGCGGAAGGTAAGCTTTCACGGCCATTTCTAGGGCGCACACGCTGAAGCCCTCTTGTTGCTGTCGCCGGCGTAGACAACTTGTATTTACGCATCGATTGCGCAGAGTTGTTACTTATTCCAGTAACTACAGCGGCGCTTGGGCGCCATTCTCGAATTACGTCGACACCGGAAAACCTTCTGGAAGTGCGCGTCGTTAGCGAGAGCGTTGTTCACTCGCACTCTTGCTGGAATGGCATGCCTGTACCGTATCTGTACCGTATCGGTACCCGGTTTTTCGCAATGGCCCATAGCGTAGGCGTAATAGAATATCTTGGGACTGAAGCGGAAGTTGTCGGCGCGGTCGGCAACGCGGCGGTCGTAAACGTCCAGCAGAGGCTCAATGGCGGCGCTCTCCGCGATGAACTCGTCCAAAAACGCGCGGAAGCTGGTCCGTGGAGACACTTTTCTTACATCGCCATCCAGCTGCTCCAGAAAGCAGGCCGACCGGTTCCGGTACTTTGTCCAATCCTCCTCGTTCCACCAGCCGCGGTAGGCGCTACCCTCTCTGGACTCCTCAGAACTGCGGACATCTATGGCTTTCATAATGCCCTGCAACATCCTGGCTCCTAATATAGGAACGAAGATTGGGTGCAATGTCTCAGAGAAAAGGACAGGCATGGTCACCAAGGCATGGGGTACGTATAAGGAATTAGTGTCGGCGTTGTACTCCACCGACGTAGAAAACACTGAAGTTCGGTGCAGGTAATCGTAGTTGTTGGTGTCGTTGAAGCCCCTTCTGACGGAATCTTTTATCAAAGCGCCGAAGTCCTTCAAGCTTCTTACGTCGGGCGTCGACGTGGCGTACGACGTAGGGTATGCTGCACTCGCGCCTAAGTAGGCGAGCTTCATGGAGCGTAGCTTGCGGAGCGCACTGTTTACCGTATTGCCACTGAACCAAAATCGCACGAACCTCTGCAGTGAGTGACGAAGGTCTTCGAATAGCGCTTCAACTTCACGCTGGAACGGTATCCTCCACACACCGAGGTTTCCGCCAAGGGCTTCGATACCAAGCATACGCATGCCGTGTTTATAAATGTTCTCAACCATGTGTAGACAACCTTGGATGCGAACGGGCACGGAGTTGAGATGAGTGTCGTAGCTCAGCGGTATGAGTGGGGTGATGTTGAGGAACGAAGAGTATTCCACGAGGGTGCGGAAATAGAAGTAATCGGCGACGTCATCGGGAGTGAAGACGTGCTTCAGCAGCTCGGTTACGTGACGCACGTAGTCTTCATCCAGTATGCGCACGTTTAACCGGCCACCAAAGGACCTTGGAAAAAGGTGCGACAACCACCTCACAGTGGAGTTTCCAAATGTCGCCATTCGATCCGTAACAGTGGTGCTTGCTTTGGTCTTAGCGCCGTAATTGGAGACGATGTTCATCAAACGCTTCTCCATGTAAACAATCTTACTGGCAACCAGCGATGCGTTTGCTACGTCGAACAGTGATTTCTCTATAAGACGCTTGTAATCGCTTTCAGTGCGATCCGGGTACCGGAGAAAGAACCTTTTCATAAGCAGTTCAGGCGAATCGACGTAAGGTACGTATTGGTTCTCACCCCCTGCGCCCTGCTCTCCCGCAGGAGCTACGTACACGCTTGCAAGAGGATTCACTCCCAGCTGCTCCATGTAATCGCTCTGCAGTTGTGGTAACAGTTCCTGTAACCCGATGCGAAACACTACGGCTGGAACGTTGGTGAAGGGCTGAGGCGAGGCTGGCGGCCTTTTATACTGCCTCGCAAGAAGCTGCTCTCTGATATCGCGAGAGCCGTTAGACGTTAGGCATGACTGGTAGATGAAGGCTGCATTGCGAACCCAGCGCAAGGGATTGTGCTTCTCAACGCGGATGTTGACGTCAAGGCAGCTCATCAGCTTCTCCACACTCTCAGCTTCGAAAGTAGGTTTGGCGTTAGCCGAGAACCATCGCGGGCCGCATACGTGACCGTAAAAGTTGTCGCACGGGTTCACACTGCGGTCGAGTTTGTTGTTGGTGTGATGTAGGTACCAAAGACACTCCGGTTGCGAACAGGATGTGTCGCTGTCTTTGAACCGAAGCCGGCGGACGTCTCGTTCGGGTTGAGGAGGATAATGCCTGGCGATTCGTTTTGTCGGGTGTCTGAGCGGTCGGGGAGCCGACGAGTTGATTGGTATCTCTGTCTTTTTACTGACGTCGCCTTTCGTGATCCCTGCCACTTTTTTATCGCTTTCGTCGAAGGCTTCTGCCTCGCCGCTCCGGGCGCTGAGCTGCGGACCATCGTCGACCATTTCCACTCGCTCATTTTCGGATTCGAGTCGGCTGTGCGCGCCATCCTCAAGCTCACTGACCAACGGAGATGGTGTGGTGGCTGCCTGCTGCCATAGACCCCACCTGTGCGTGGCATAAAAAGTGCGCTTAAACAAAGAGAGCCTCAATTATCTCTAAGAAATATATTAATGTATCAATGTTCGACGGTGTGCCCGAAGGTTACGTGCTTAAAGCTTTAGGTGTCCTAAATGACACCATAACGTTCTGCCGAAGTGTTCAGCTGCGCAGTCAGAGTTGTGTTTTGATGCTGCTGCAACATTGTTTGCAAAGTCATTGCTTGAGTCAAGTGACTGTGACGCATACTGTTCAGGGGATACTTTCGCAGGGATTTGCGAGGAATGTGCCATAAACGTCCAAATGAAGCCGTTTAGGAACATTCTAAAGCTACCTTATCACTAATTGGGTGCTGACGGCTCTCCTTTAGTATCATCTCCCACGCATAAAGGTGCGCAGCTTTCGACGGCGCTGTAAAGATGTCCTTTCTCGGCGACTTTCTGTAACTTCTACTAAAGAACAGGGCACACCATCGACAGCGAAGAACCAGTAAACTATTGTAGATTTTGTCGCACCAATATGTGGTAGATTTTGTCGCACCAAGGAAACGTAACGCTCTTGAAATGTAAAATGATATACGGGCACTTGGTGCGTACTAGGTTCAATTCCAAAACACTGATCTTCGCTGCGGATAGATGTCGAAGCTCGTGTAACATTACGAAATCTGTTCACAGCTTAGCGCAATCATGAAGAAAAATTCGTCGCTGTGTGAAACTAAAGCCACCATAAAAAAGATTTTACGAATGAAATATTTTTCTTGGCAGGAAACTGGCCTTCTGAAAATACCCGTATTATAAGGGAGTGCCATACGGAGTAGCCACACCGCCAGGCTTCCTAGAAGCATAACGAGCACGCGCCACTATTGCAATCGCAAGATCATAATTTCTATAGTGCCAAATAACTGTCATTCTCCATTGCCGTGTCACTAATTATCGTCTGTAGGACGCCGCGATATTAATCGTTACTGCGCAACTAATCATATATTACCGAGCTGTGTTTCCCGCCAGACATAGCCATGAGCAGAAGAAGTGTTCGTATCGTGTTTTGTTTCAAAAAAGTAAGACAGCAACACGTTCACCAGCTGTATGTAGTGCGATCATCAATTCTGACGCGATTGTCCGCTTACATGGCGGCCTGTGCATTCTCGTGCTACAGGTGAGCGCTACCGGTGATCGCCTGCAGCTCCTGATAATATAAGAAGTCTGCAGCTGTAGCTAACTCTAATGCTGTATCTTTAGTTGCATGTCATCATGAGCCAACTGGGTTGTCTTAAATTGCTCCAGTGGCGCAAAAGCACCGACCGTCACGCAGACTAATTATCGCGAATGAATTGCTGAGCACTGTACATGTACTGACTAGCCCCGGTTTAAGATGCAATAATTACGGAACAGCAGTGCGCCCTCGAGAGTGGCATCATCGCATTCAAGTTCTCACGACGACGCCGCCCCAGCATTATCGCTCCCCGAAACGACACCACTCACTTTCCATGGTGCAACTGTCAACCTGCGATTTGGGTTGCTCACTTGCCTTGCGTATCGCAGTCCAATGCCGTCGCCGCTGTTACCGCTGAAGTAGGAGGTGAGCAGGCCGCCGTTGACCATGGCCAGTGCTACGACGGCGACGCCCAGCAGCACCTGAACGGCCCGACGCAGGCAGCGGCATTCTGCACCTGTGCGGCCGGTTTCTTCCATGTCGGAGGCCACCACCATGGCACCATAGGGCCGCCCACCCGAAGCAGGCGGCGCGGCCGGCGGCGTCGCCGTCTTCGACACTCCGGGAGCTTCTCGTCGCGCTAGAGGTAGTGTGACGCGTGGCGACCGCAACTGACGCCACTGTCTTGGACCCTGGCGGCTACATGACCCGTTGCTGGTGCTTCGTCTTCCTCTGCTTCCACACTTCTGCTTCGCTTGAAAGGTCCCAAAAAGAGCACTTGTATCGGCTTTATGTCAAGCTACGACGCACTGTGGTAGAACTTGACTTTTTTTGTGCAGCAGAAGGCGTCGATAGGTTTGTTGTAGGTCATTTCTTGTTTTTCTTGTTCGCGTAGTCAACGTGGCTCGCAGCCACTTCGGCGGGAATGGCGAAAAATGGAGTGGCTTTATAAATTTATATAAACTATTTCTAATGAACGGCCTGAGCGACTCAGAAGAGGTCTCATTCGTAGGCAAAGGAAGTTAGCAGTGGCAAATGCTTACCAGGCAAGCTTATTAGTGTATTTGCCTAAAACGGACAAAGCTTCCAAAGTACTCACCAGAAATATATTACATACTGCACATAATTGATATTCTCACATATAAATAGAAGCGCGCATGCGAGAAACCAAGCTTTTCATTATTGAATACTTGAGCGGCTGTAACCTCGGTGCAGATAATAATATCTGGGGTCTTACGTCCCAAAACCACGAGATGATTACGAGAGACGCCGTAGTCGGAGGGCTGCGGAAATTTTGACCATCTGGTGTTCTTTAACGTGCACTCACATCGCACAGTACACGGGCCTGTACCATTTCGCAACCTCTGTGCAGAATACGTGTATGAAGATGACAAGGCAACACTACAGTCGACTCATGCGGTGACGTGGCAGTGGAAGAATTTAGTGAAATAATTTACCTTAAGGAAGCAATGCCTTCAAGTTCATAATTTAGAAACGCGTCAGTTCGAAATTCTGCTGAAAGCAGCCTACCGACGTGTATAATATAACCATAAAGCCTTCTATACCATAACAGAGAAAGATAAAGAAACGTCGGATATTACGGCACCACTACTAGGCCAATCCCCTGCACAGGGTGTGTGTCATGCAGAGAGGACAAAAAATTGGGGGGACCCTTAATCTTCGCCTTTAAGAGTTGAACGCGATAGCGATATCCTGTCCCTAGTCCGTACTTCAATTCATTTAGTGCACACTATGTAATGCATAGCATGCTTTAAACCACAAGCAATTATGGGCGGTAAATGCGGGAAATGTTTTCGAAGTTGCTATGCACCCACTACGTGGTATTGAGGGAACACGCACAGTGACGTGTGTGCATTTTATAATGGGTACACGGCTTTGAACCACAATGTCGTTATGATATTCACATCTTCTGACGCCCTGATGGCTTTGCACGCTTGCACCACGCAATATTACTGCGATATTACATGTTGTATTGTGACGCCTGTATACAGGACGCGCGTGTTTGCAAAGCATGAAAGTTATTTTCACTGCAATTCCAAGCAGAGGAAGGTATTTTATATGTAATCACAAGCAGAAGCGTGGCTGCGTGGTAGAGCGCCTGCTTGCCACGCAGACGACCCGGGTTTGATCCTCATTCGAACCCGGATATTTTTATTATTTATTTTATTTCCATCTTTCTCGATTTTTCGGTCACGGACAAGATGATGATTTTTCGCTCACAACCAACGACGCCGCCGCCGACGCCGACACCGACACCGACGCCGACGCCGGAATTTCTGCGAAACGAGCTCTTTAACGCTATCGCGTTAAAACAAATGTGGAGCTTTTTAACGCGAGAGCGTTTAAGAGCTCGTTTCGCAGAAATTCCGGCGTCGGCGTCGGTGTCGGCGTCGGCGTCGTTGGTTGTGAGCGAAAAATCATCATCTTGTCCGTGACCGAAAAATCGAGAAAGATGCAAATAAAATAAATAATAAAAATTTTCGGGTCTGAGTGAGGATCGAACCCGGGCCGTCTGCGTGGCAAGCAGGTGTTCTACCACACAGCCACGCCTCTGCTTGGAAATACAGTGAAAATAACTTCCTCTGCTTGGAAATGCAGTGAAAATAACTTTCATGATTCGCAAACGCAAGCGTCCTTTATATAGGCGTCGCAATATAACATGTAATTTGCCAGGAATATTGCTTGGTACAAGCGTACATTGCCATCGGGCGTCAGAATATGTGACTATTATAACGATTTCGTAGTTTAAAGCCAGCCACCCATTACAAACGGCACATACCTTACTGCGCGTATTCAATTAACACCACGTAGTGGGTGGATAGGAAGTACGCTCTAAATGGTTGAAGTAGGCACTCGGGACAGGATGTCGCTATCGCGTTCAACTCTTAAAGGCGAAGATAAAGGATCCCCCAATTTTTTTCGAAATGGACTAAATCCAAAACCGAAACTAGCACAAAGAAGGCTCCGTTGGCACGTATATACTCCCAATTTTCCTGAAAAGTAGTAATAATAAGCTAATAATAATTATTATTCATTTATTATTACTGTTCTAGAGAAACCTTGAAAGTATGTACGTGCCAATGGAGCCTTATTTGAGCTAGTTTCGGTTTTGGATTTAGCCCATTTCGAAAAAAAGCTCCTCAAATATTACTCGGCCAATCCTCCGCATCGGGGTGAGCCATGGTGAGAGGACATCAATGACCACAGCTTGCTCGGCCAGCCACTTCAACAACTTTATTATTTCTTCCAATAGTTATTTATTTATTTATTTATTTTTTAAATATAATTTTGAGGCCCGAAGGCATAAAGGAAAGGAGTGGGGTATAACAATAAATACTAGTGCAGTTAAAAGGGTGAAAAAAAAACAAGTTACAGGGCATCTTGTACGGCAAGCTTGAAATCTTATTCGTCTGTTATGCCGGTGGTGGAGGCGGGAAGGTGGTTACAGGCAGCGCTTGTCCTCGGTACAAACGAGTCGTTGCACAATCTGGTGTGACAGGGTGGCAGGCCCACCTTATAGCGATGATCGGTCCTTGATTATATGTAGCGAGGTAGATGAAATAGGGCGTCCTTCAAATGGCTGTGATAACGACAGATTTTGTGAAAAACGTTAAGGCGAGACAATATGCGGCGCAATGAAAGGTCAGGCAAGTTTATAGTGCTCTTCGTGGATGTGACACTGGAATGACGTGTCACAGACGAGTCTGTAAACGTCCGTAGGATGTTTCTAGTCTGTATTACAGACTAGAAAAGTCCAACGGGGCAAAAGGCTGCCGTCAGCAGCTTGAATGGGACCAGGAGGCGCTGTGCATAACAGCGCGAGAGCAGTAAGCATTTTGGTACCAATCTAAAAACATAAGGCCATACCAACTAGCCCAACTTTCAATACTTTTGCTAAAAACATAAATTTGATACTCAGATGCATGCTTTACAACAGGATGTTTAACATTCAACGACAAACATTCGTGTGCAAATAGCCAAGCAATCAAACACATTATCATTTTATATACATCGTTGTACATGAATATACCGTGTACATGTTTACATGTTAAACAAATACATCTTCACTGCCTTGCGAAATAATTTAGTGGCGTGAGTATGATTACACTGCGCTGTTGTCATTTGGGACTTCTGTGCTGGGAAACTCGCAGGGTAACATATTTAGTGCTATCCACAAATTCGTATCTCAGTCATATCGACTTAATTTCTACGTCAGTTGCTAATAATTTTTAGCTGATGGCCTTCTCTCCTGATGATTTTTGCAGCGAAAGCTATATTAAGATCACAAAAGCCTATCTTGGTGGTGTAGTTGTCCGCCGCCGCCGGTGTGTGCGAAATGTGAAAAACATGTTTGATCCCTCCGTCAGAGGAATCGGTATAACACGAAAGTAAAACGTGCCCATACAGAGGTATTTGAACGTGTACTGTACATTGAAACAGGAGAGTTTGCACAACGTATAACGCGTATGCACCCATGTTGACGCTTGGTGGTACATCTCCATCCCGCGACTAACGTCCATGATCAACGATTAAACAAACCATTGTGGTAGCTGTAGATGTTAACGGCGATAGCGTAATCAGAGCAACCGGCGTGAAGCCAGAAGAGCGTCACTATTGGGGCGCAGAACTTGGGCTAAGGTCACCATCCCGCGGCATGTGAAATTGTGATTGAACGTACGCCATGGTCGGACTAGAGGGAGACGCTGAGTGCGTCGTGTAGCCCTATGGGCACAATGCCCTTCTAGCTCTCCGCTGACGGGAACGCCTCTAGCGGCGGCGCGCGTGTCCGTGGGATCATAGAAGCTTTGGAATGCCGCGGCCGGTGGCAGCATTCGTGCCAGCTCCTCGGTGTTTTTCCGCAATTTTGACGGTCGTTCCATGGCTCAGCGTCGCAACATACAATGTTTGTTGTGTTGTGGGCTGTCACAATACCTACAGCAATTCACCTGGAACAAAGCTTTACCGCTTGCCGAAGGCGCACTGGGAGATGGAGAGACGCCGACGTTGGATACTACTTGTTCGGCGTGACAAGTAAAACTTTTTGTCATTGTATTCGGTGCGGGGTGTTACGTTTATTCCATGAGAGAGGCGCCCATGGGATGAAACAGTGTTTCAGACCCGCCTTAATTACGATATACCCATTAATCACGGTCTCCAAATTGCGATGTACTTGTTTTCACGCTGAATTGGTATCGCTAAGAGATTGTTTAATTCTCGTTCTTATTTTATGCGCAGCGTTGATGGAACAGTCTGGGAGCCCACAGAAAATAGCAGAAGTGGCCCTAGGCATTTCGTGGGCAATGCTAAGGCCAGTGAACAGGAGCAACCAGCCTGCCACCCAACAATTTTTTCCATCCCCTTACAAAAAGGCTGGAACAGCTCACTCATGTGAACGCTATGAAAGGTCCGGTAACATTTATGCGTGTTTTGCACGTTGTTTAGGCTTGACAGCGATGAATATTCATTTCGTTCTAGACGTAGTCGATTCACAGTTTCTGGTTTTAAGACTGGTGTGCCTGTTTTGCGCTTTTTACGCTCGTATGTTATTTTTGTTAACTTTAAATAACCAAAATAAACGTCGTGCTAAAATCAGTTCTCTATATCTCGACAGTATTTTTGTTTTATTGTGGTTGTGACTGGCTCTCACATGACTCTCATGTGACTCTCACATGATTTGTTTTCGATTCGCTTTCAAATTTCTACAGGTACACGACCACTACCAGGGTTGCCAGATTTGGCTACTTTACGCCAAATTGGCGACTTTTAAAAGGCGGAGGCGACAAAAAAAATGACATTGGCTACTTGGCTACTTTTTGGCTATTATTCTGGCCCTGGTATCAAAATATACGCTAAAACCAAGCGCAACTATCAAAAAATAAATGTTCATTCGCACTGCCGGCTGCGGCTCCCTCGGTGTAATAGCTTTTGTGTACTTGTATACAGGAAGCAATTGCATGCGCCCGAAACATGTCACGGCCGCCATCCTTTTCACATCATTAATGGAACTCCTCTAGGTTAGGCAGCACTGTAACATAGCTGGTGGGGGGACTCGTTCAGGCTTTCTAGCCGCTATCCGCCTCGTGCACTACTGGTTTGAGCCGTACAGGCGGCGCCACCAACGGCGAACGTTGGCGAAAAGTGGATGCGTGCGGCTCATAGAAGCCTTGCGCAATGTCCACGCATCGCTGTTTTTGCGAGCATTTTTCATTCTGGTTTGATATTTGCACTGCCGACGCTGCTGCACTAGTCAGCCATGACGTTTGTTTCGTCAATCGTTCTATTTTATTTGTTTGAAAATGACCGGCCCGTTTTTTATTACTGTGTGCGGGCGATGCACTGCATTCGTTTCTTACGGGCATGCGTCCAAGTTGTTCGCGTAATCTGTTAACACAGACGAAATATAAACTTTTGCAACATAAAACAGACTTCTCGTTTCATTGAACACTCTAAACCGTACAACAAAAATGCACGTTATGGTTGTATGCCCGCTTAGGAAACGCACAAAACACGCGTTTTTATCTTCTCCCAGCACTTAACTATACAGCTAATTATGCCAAGAAAACTGAAAGCTAGCTTCCTTAACGTTGTCACAGGCGTCACACAGCTGCATAATAATGTGTGAAAGTACTAGAGCAAATGACCAACAAACGTTCACACAGTGTTTTCTTGTTATTTCACAGACCATATTAAAATTATCAGAAACTTCAAACTACATTACAATCATTCATTTCTGAAAAGCTAATCACTTTCTCTGTTGAAGCCACAATCCTCTACCACGTGCGTTTTCAATTAAGCATGACATTACTCAGATGTATAGAGAAAATGTGCACGCGTGGCATCACTAAGATTTATATAGGAAATGCGCACGCGTCTAGCATGTATCTTGTACGCTAGATTCTCCTTTTGTACGTGAAACTCCATTAAAAATGTGATTGTAGAAGAAATGTTCGTGTACTATAAAGAAGGGCGACTGCTTACAGTCTCACTCACCTTTGTAAAAACGGTATTCCAATTGCAATTCAATATTGCTACGTACCAGTGGCATCGAGATGAAGAGGACGAAGAGAAGGACGACAAAGAGGATAGACTGGCGCGAGCTGATCAGTATCGGTGACGCTGCTCGCTTAGGCAGTTGTAAATGCATCTGTACCCAGCACCTCCACCAAATATGTAACTGATGCAACAACGGTAACAGCACACTTGTTACCGCACAGTGGTATCAAGTTGACGCACTAGGCCAAGCGTGGCATTTTAACTGAAGCACAATCGCGCGCGTACAGTACGCTAGAATATTCTGCCATAATGTCGTAAAGGTAGCAGTCATTTCAGCAGTTCCCACGATGTAGCACCAGTTTCCCTTGTCGGGTCATCAAAATGCTGCGATGCAGAGAACTAACTACACACATAGCTGACTGTCAAGGAAAAGCACCTTCTTGTGGGAGGCCATCTTGTCCAGCGAACAACAGACAAAAGTGCACAACTGAGGCGTCTGAAGCATTGCCGTAGATGCGATGGCAGCTGAGCGAAATCAGGGCTCATCGTCCGACGTGTGCCCACCACCTTAACGCAATGTTAACGTTGCAACGTCCAAGGAAGACGCGACGAATGCGAAGAGCCCAACCGCTCTTGTTTTTCCATTGACTCTATAGCCGCTGACTGCACAGCGCGTCATCTGTTTTGGGGTATAATGCGATGAACGCTTCGAAAACCTTCCGAAGAAACGTATTTGGTTGCCCCGAGCGCCGCATTGAGGAGCAAGTACGGCAACTTCGTCAACTCGAGGATGTGAGTGTCGACATGCCAGTAATGGAATTCTGGTTCAAAATATACACCTTACCGGGATGCATCAGGTGCTAATCCTATGCAAGACATTGCAGACGGCGCAATGAAACTCCTCGTACTCACTATATCTAACCCAGAAGCGGAACGAGTATTTTCTGCTGTGGCTCTCACAAAAAGCGACTTAAGGAATAGAATGTCACACGAACTTCTCGCGATAGTCAGGATCAAATTCGGACTACGTCTGAAAGAGGTTACAAGCTAGACATTTACAGTGCCGCGGGGCATGCTGGCAAAAGTGAACTCGAATATGTACACTTGACTGTCGGTACAGCATTAATTGCCAATTTTTAAGTCTTAATTTCTCCTCCAGGAAGTCACCTGGTCTTCTTTTTTATTCTATTGTGATGTGATAAACATTGCTGTGATGTATATTTTTTGTATTTTTATGTGTCAGAACGTGGTGATAATTCAGCTAATCTGAAATCGCGTTTGGCTACTTTTCTGGCTCCAAAATAAAATAACGGCTGCCAGTTGGCTACTGTTCTGGCTACTTTGATTAATTTTGTGGCTATTTTTCTCTTCGAGGATCTGGCAACCCTGGCCACTACCACAACGTGCTTGCGCTTGTCGGCTATGACTGCTCTGCAGTGGCACGGGCAGGTCGCTTCAATGGTACATCTGTTTCGAGAGAGCTTCAAAACAAGAAACGGAATGAAATAAAACGAGATCATTGAATAAAATTGCTTGCTTACTATGAACTTGATGGTCTTCGATGGAGCGTTGATGCGTGTTTGAGACACAAACCGACCTGTCACCGCGCTTCCATCCGCAAAGACAAGTAGTTTAACATTATGTACACGACCTGCCTGGTACAGAATCTTTCCTTTATCAGTGTTTGCTCCTCCAGAACATTTATTCAAACCTTTCAAGGTCACAAAACCAGCCAGCATTTGCAGAGGAACGCAAAGAGACGACAACATGCTTGCGAAAGCAGCCACGCCTGCGGTCTGGGAGGGAACGCTATCACCCCAGGGACGCGGAAACTACCGCGTTGGCGCTGAACGCCGCCGCGTTGGAGGCGCCGCCTGTGCAAGCGCAGTGTGCTCATATAGTAGCCCGGCCGCGACTTTTCTCGGGGCGAGCGTAAAGGCTCGTTCACACTGAACATTCCGGCCGCCGAAAGGGCGCGGAATCCGCTTCGGCGGTGGCCAGATCCGCCGAAAGGGCCCTCTCCGCGCCAATCGCTCTCGGACCGATTTTTGCGGCGTCTGCCGCCGGATCGGCTCGCCGCGAACCAATAGGAACACCAGTAGAGGAATTTGAAAAAATGGTGGCCAAGCCCGACTCGCTTGTCATGTCGCAGTACGCGTAACTGAACGTTGTAACCAAATAGAGTTTAACTCACTCTCTGTAGTACTTCACGTCCCGATCTCGTAGGTGAGGTAGCAGTTAGCGTGACCGAGCATTGTCGCGGTCTTGCAGAGCAAGACGAACCCACCACCACCGCTGGCGTCATCGTAACGACGTTTTTTTCGGCTCTTCATGCATTACAAGCCAGCGGCTTGCCAACAAAGTAAGCAATACTGCTTCTTCCTGCTCAGTCGTCAGCATAGTCGTTTAAAGCAGTGAAAGCGCGCGAAAGAGAAGCATCGAAGTCTACACGACCGGATTTAAATGCGTATTGGCTAAGTTGCGAGCCGCGAGAACATCCGGTTGACAGCGCATCCATTGCGCGCTCGCCACGTGGTTGATGGTTTAGTGGGCAGATGGCTCACCATGTCGATCCGGTGGCGCGGTGCTCCTGCAGTGCGAACGAGGCTGTGTTTCGGCGACAGGAGAATTCCGCTCCCTATACACCAGAACACAGTGAGTTCAGTGTGCGCTGCCATATTTAGGGAGCACGTCGCGCCATCTGTCGCAAGCGCGGCGAAGCAACACCCTGAACTGCCAGGCTAGCAGACGCTCCGCAATTCAAACGAGAAACTTCCCAACCACCCGAGTCCGGCTGTAAGCATGTTCCGCGCTTTTCTTCTCCTAGATATGTGTGCTGTTTTCTTGTGAAACGTTGAGAAGACCCTTCCTTCGACGGTCCGGAATGTCCTACAGCACGTGCATTGCTGACTGCAGAAGCAACTTTATCAGGTACGTACTATCGCGATGGAAAGAAATGTGAACCGCGGAAAGAGTGGCTTTCGACTCAGTCGAACTGCGACATGCCTTGGCTATCGCTAGGCAAAACCTGTGCTTTCAGCCGGCGCCACCGTAGCGCTAGAATCCCGCTCCGGGCTTGCACTCATGCACCGCATGTGTTTGTCATTTGCCAGTCATTCCTGGCACTCGGAACACACACGCGGTGCGAAAGTGTCAACCAGAGCAAGATTTTATAGTACTACGGCGACGGCCGGCTGAAATCACAGATTGGCCTAGCGACAGTCAAGGCATGTCGCAGTTCGACTGAGTCGAGAGCCACGCTTCTCACTGTCCACGTTTCTTTGCATCGCGATAGTACGCCGTTACATTTGTACTAAACGTGCGCAGTTGCGTGCACGCGTGAGTCGTAATATCTCCTATTATTGGCATGCGGCCTGCGAAAGAGTACGGCAATGATTTGGTGCCGCATACTACAGGCATACTGCACGCAAATTACTGCTGTAAAGCGACATAGATGGCGTCAAGCTTGAATACACGCAGTAAGTGTACCTACTCGTACACTTTTACTGGGCTCGTAGTTTTTCCTGTTGATTGCAATTATCCACTGGCGGCGGAGCTCGGCGTTTTTCGTTGCGGATGGAAATCTGCGCAATCTGAAAACACCGCACCGGCACTATTCCCATGTTGTGTTGTGATATTCACAGACAGTGCTGTGTGATATCTTCCTCTTGCGCTGATTGTTTTCGCATCCAGAGATGGCGCAGTGGTGCCCAGACGACTTCTTGTAAGCTGGAGCGGCGTGAATAGGCGCTTTCTCGTATTTTAAAGGTCCTAGACACGCCACTTGCCATGTAACAGATACACGCCTTGGCAGTTCAAAACAAACATGGCGTCTGGGTGCGAGAGTATGCCGCCGAGGGCCTAGGCGCCTGGGTGCGAGATAGGTGTGCTCTGGTCTATAGACAACGGATTCTCCAGGGTGAACTAGGCATAAGCGAGGAACGCGGTATTAGAGCCACTGGAGGAATGCGCGCGTCGCATTTTTTTTTTTTTGATGGACGCTATGAGCGAGGCCGACGCTTGGGCTAAGGGCGCCACCTCGCGTTGCGTTAAGGCGATGACAAAACTGCACTTCTACAGAAAACACGCCGACTGAGACGGACGTGTAGCAGGTGCTCATTGCGGAAGCCACAGTAATGATGAATTACTTTATTTTACTGCTCCAAGAGGGCGACACTACCCCGTTGACGAGGAGCACTGTGATAAAGTGGTAGATATAAAAGGCGCGTTCGTAAAGCTGCCTGAGTCTGTGGCCGTGGCGCAATGGATAGCCTGCTCGGCTTCTGTTGTTGAGGGCCGAGAGGTCATACGTTCGATGCCCGTTGACGGAACTTTTTTTCTTTGAAATCTGATCGTGTACATTTTTTCAACGTCATTTCCGTGGCCGAAATACGTCACTGAGGTCTTGGTGGGCCCCGGCATAAAACACTTTCGTGTTAAAAACATTCCGGATCCAGCTGGATTTGAACCCGAACATTCTGCGTGGCAGTTGAGTATTCTACCACAGAACTATGCCCGTGCTTTCAGTTCCTCGCAAAAAGACCTCATGTCGATCAAGCAATCACGTTAACAGATGCAATATCGCGTAGTAGAAATAAAGTCAGGCGCCGTACAATGCAAATTGCCTAGTGAGTGGCTCGTGTAATTTTTCTCACTCACTACAAAGGGCTCAGTCATCATTTTTCATCGTCATCAGCAGAGTACACATAATTTCTTACACTTATCTAGCAAGTACCTTCTTTCTCCGTAGATAAACGCATAATGGCGTAGTGAGTGATTCCCTCCTTTGCGAAAATTAAGACGACCTACGGCAGTGTGGGCACGTAGGAACAGGACTTGCAGTAGTGGCCCAATAGAGTTTACAACGGGCTCTAGGAAGGCCGCTTCTCCAGCTTTAGTTGTGACTCTGCTGGGGTCCCACGCAGATATGGCACTTTTTATTGCGATATCAATTATATGAACACTCTCGGCTGATTTTTGCCGTCGCCGTCATGTCCCGCCCGGATATGTAGATGCATTTATATATATAAAAAAGGCACAAAGAAAAATAAGTTAGAAAAAAATTCCAAACCACCTGACCGGGGATTCGACCCAGCGACCCCTCGCTACGCAGCCCGCTGCGCTAGCCAACACAGCCACGCGCCACGCTTGTGACGGCGCCATAACGGCGAGCTTATTCATATACACCATTTACCGCTCGCGGTACGCAAATCTCAGAGGAGCTTGAGCGTGTCTTCTATCACGCAGCGCTCCTACATTTTCTTTCAAATTGACAACTGCCCTTGAGACGCGCACAAAAAAGTGGCCTCCTGTATCCACTCGTGATGTAGAAGAAAAAAAAAAGAATACCGCGAACACTTGGCGTCAGACGCCACCGCGTGGCAGGAGACGTGCCGCCGTTTAAAAGAAAAAGAAATATCAAACAGCGTCGGCTTCTGCATTGCGGACACTTGCAGCGCGTTGCTAAAACGCAAAAGGCGTAACAACTATGAGAGCTGATAGTTCACGCTTGTCTTGTGTATACCTATGCGTTCTTTTCGAGCATCCTACTTTGTGCTGCAGCGGCTCGCTCAAAGTATCGAGCGGCTTGCCGTTCTTCGTGTGACCTTCTAATTTCTTGCTCTCGCATTCATTGCTTCGCCCTAGTGGCGAAACTGTGACTTTTTTCTTTTCTTTCTTTTTGCTTTCTTTTTTTACTTTTTTTTTGCGATGGCGATTGAAACACCAGCGCTGCTCCGCGGAATAAACGTACGCTGGCGACCCGGAGGGCCAGAGTTACAATAGCCACTTGATACTGGATATTTTTTCTCATTGTGCACAACAGTGGTTGTAGGCACCGGTGGCGGCGGACAACTACGGCACCAAAATCGGCTGTTGTCATCTTATAACAGGTTTCGCTGTAAAAAAAGTCACAGTTTCGCCACTAGAGCGAAGCAATGAATGCGATAGCAAGAAATTAATTTGTCACATGAAGGAACGACCAAGCAGCTCGATACTTACAACGCGCCGCCGCAGCACAAAGAAGGACGCTCGAAAAGGACGCATATGTATACACAGGACAAGCGTGAACTAACAACTGTCGCAGTTGTTACGTATTTGTATTTGAGCAACGCGCTGCGAGTGTCCACAATGCAGAAGCCGACGCTATTGTTGTTGTTGCCTCTGACATGGCTCATACCCACTCAGGGGGGATTGGCCAAGGATTGATTATATGATTATATGACTTTTCGACGCTGTTTGACTCTTCTTTTTCTTTTAAACTGCGGCACGTGGAATGACCCCTTTGCGTCTCCTGCCACGCGGTGGCGTCAGACGCCAAGTGTGCCCGGTGTTCTTTTTTTTTTTCTACATCCATGAGTGGTACAGAAGGGAGCCACTTTTTTCGTGCCCATCTCAAGGGCAGTTTTCAATTTGAAAGAAACTGTAAAAGCGTTGCGTGATAGAAAACACGCTCAGGCTGTTCCGATATCTGCGTACCGCGAGCGGCAAATGGTGCATACGAATAGCTCGCCGTTATATCGCTGGCACGAGCATGGTGTGTGGCTACCCGGATGCTAAGCCAGCAGTAATTTATTTCAGGAAAAGCATGTCTGCATTCATTGAGTGTAGTAAAATACAGGAGATTGTGCCAGAATGGTTGTCAAGGTTTGAACCTCTGGCAACCCTTAGGTATTTTTAAGCGGACAACATCAGTCCAAATGGGACTGATGGCAATGCTTGTTCCTGTGTATTCTGTATCTGTATTCTATCCTTTGTATTCTGTGAGTGTGCAATGATTGCCCTGTACATTGTCCAAGCCAGGCAATAAAAAAAAAAAAAGCATGGTGTGTGGCTGTGTTGACTAGCGCAGCAGGCTGCCGAGCGAGAAGTCAATGGTTCGAATCCTCGGTCAAGTGGTTTGGAATCTTTTTCTACTGATTTCTTTCTCTTTATGCCTTTTTCATATACACACATGCATATACATATCCGGGACATGACGGCGTCGACAGACGGCGACGGCGAAAATCAGCCGAATGTGTCCATATAATTGCTATCGCAATAAAACTTGGAGTACGCTAAAAATTAACCCTTGAAGAATTGAACGCAATAGTGTATTTGGGCCCAGTTCGCATCGCCTTCTCATTTGCTAGCCAGGTTCGATTGTCGGCAGGCCCCTAAACCGTACCGTGAAGACAGCGACGTCCGGGCGCGTAACACTGGATGTTTTAAATTATCATAAAATTCCTACTGTAGTTATACCTGCGAAGTGCCCACTGCGTCATAATTAATCATTCCGTGAATTAGCCAAATATCTACTACACATGCGTAGGGTTGCACGCGCACTTAAGCAGCTGTACGCATTGTTCAATGCTGCGCTGGCGATGATGACCATTTATGCCTTGAAGTCTTTGTAATGGGTGGGGCTTTAAACCACCCACTGGTTGCGCAATGCCCGTGGTTTGACGTATGGTGGGATTCTGCACTTCTGCAAATACTTCACGTTAATGCAACTCTTCGCATAACACTTGCACGGCGTTTTGTTTGTTTTTTCTCAAAGAGTTCCGGGCACTGGTATGGCTCTGCGTTAGAACACTTGCTTGACACGCTGACGTCCAGGGTTCGATCCATGCTCGCTACCACGATTTGCGTGCATCGCAACTTTTCTCTCATGCTCAACGCCGAATTTTCGCTCACAACCAACGACGCCGACACAGACACCAGAATTTCTGCGAAACTAGCTCGCTAATTGCTGTCGCGTTGATGTATCTGTTCCGTCTATGCACGTAATAAAGTTAACGTAGCTAAAATATTAAATTTATTTTATTAACATATTTGCTTCACAGAAACGGAATAGAATACTGTCTTGTGCAGCACCAAGAAAAAGCCAAGTTGAAGTCATACGCGAACTTACTCATAAATTCTGCTTGCCTCCTTGTGAGAATTACCTCGTTAGAAAGTCTCAGCATACATTCTTATTGTCCACGATAGTCGTAAGGTTCACCGTTTCTTGACAAATGGGGAGTGTTCAATGAAGCTGGATAGATCAATAGAATCTATGAACCTTTATAGAACGGTTTTATTTTGGCTCAATATTTCAGTAAAATGTATTCTTCACATAAGCGTGTGACTTATACAGTAGAACTGCTGATCTACAGAAAAATAATATTGGTACACTCTAAGGCAAAAGGGTGTTAAAAGGGTGTGTGGTTCGTCCCTTTGGGGACTAATGGGGCTGCCACAACCATTAGTCCCTTTAAGGACTAACGGCACCGGGTCCAACAGTTCGTCCCCACAAGTTAACAGTTAGCCCCCCTCAAGGGACTAACATTTACTCCTCACATTTACACCTTAACGGGCAACCGTTAGTTCCCCACAGATCACCTCAATGGACTAACATTTAGTGCTCACATTTACACCTTACCGGGCAACCGTTAGTCCCCACAGTTGCACCTTAGTGGACTAACATTTAGTCCTCACATTTACACCTTACCGGGCAACCGTTAGTCCCCACAATTGCACCTCAGTGGACTAACATTTAGTCCTCACATTTACACCTTACCGGGTAACCGTTGTCCCCACAGTTGCACCTCAGTGGACTAATACTTACCCCCGTATTCAGAAACGCTCCTTGACTTGAACTTGACTTGCCACAGCCTTCAATGCAGCACAAACGCGTTTCGAACGCTCTGTCTTTAGGCGGTGCCAAGGCAGCGCAAAGGCGTTTCAAACGCGCCGCTTTGAGGCGGTGGCAAGTCAAGTTAAAGTCAAGGAGCGTTTCTGAATACAGGGGTTAGTCCTCACATTTACACCTTACCGGGCAACCGTTAGTCCCCACAGTTGCACCTCAGTGGACTAACATTTAGTCCTCACATTTACATCTTACCGGGCAACCGTTAGTCCCCACAGTTGCACCTCTCCGGACGAACGGTCAGTCCACTCAAATACTCCACTCGGATGAACTTTTTATCCCCAGTTCAAATGATACTGAGGATAAAAAGGATGATTTTCTACAGATAATCTCCGCAAGGCTTAATACTTTTTTCGCGTGTTTTTCTCCGCAGTGAGCAACAAATGGCGCGGAAAAGAACACGCGAAAAAATATTTAGTCATGCGTGTTTCACTGCTTCCGCAGTCAATGCAACAACGACAGACAAAAGTGAGACAATGAACTGTTTTATTTTTCTATATACATGTACAGTTTCTGCGTTGTTTCGGTGAATTCACTGTGAAATGTCAAATATAGGTCCAGCCGCGTTGTCATATCTCGTACAGCCTCTTTATGAAGCTGCTTCAACGGAGGCGATAGATGAGTGGCTCTGCATGCACCAGCGCACACAGCACGTTGTGGAAAAACCGCTGCACAAAAAGATGGCAAATAGTAAGTCACACATGAGACAGAGGACGAAGATGCACGCACATGGCAAATACGTACAAGGTGAAATAAAAACGCACGTCTAAAATATGGCATGCCAATAATTTCACCGCGATGTCATACATCAATAAAGACTCATTTCGAGCCACATAGCACAACAGCTGCAGCCATCACGCCGAGGCGCCGTGAACCGCCTTGGCACTAACGAATCGGCGAGTTCTCTGCGAGCGACGTCTTATTTCTCGAGCAAGCGAACGCGAAGCCGAACGCGGAGCTTCTGCCGCCAGCGAACTTCGAACAGAAGAGCGAGCGAACGCGGGGCCACCGCCGAGCTGCTTCCGAGCGAGCGCCGCGGAAGCCGACGGTAATAGCAGTAATGGCGACCAATTTCAACAAAGTTCCTCGAGCGAGCGGCAGAGTACAGCGAGCGAACGCGGGGCCGCCACAAGGGCGCCGAGGCCGAGCCGCCGAGCTGCTTGCGACCGACTGACGGGGAAGCCAATGGTAATGGCGATCACCTTCCACAGAGTTCCGAAGCACAGCTTAAGTCGGCTAGCTGAAGTCCCCGCCAGCTGCCAGTGCACTTCAAGCTCGCGACATACAACCAAGCTCGTTGCTGGCAACCATAAATGCGTTTTACACGAGTCGCACCGCGGCGGCGAGGCCAAGTTTGCGGAGTGACGACAGCGCCGCGCTGCGGCTCTGGAGAAAAGCGCTTGTGAAACTGGGGGGTCAGCGCGGCGGAGGGCGCGCCTGTTTCACCGGCAGCCGACAGCGGCGGCACGCGTGCGCACGCGTTCTTCGGTCGGTGCGGGCAGCTAAGACGTTGTGCCGTGAGCTTGGCACGCTGAACCGAGAGGCTTGCTTTGCGAAGCTGCATTTCCGCGATGGTAGAAGCGACCCCACGAAAGCGAGGTCCGAAGTATGACTGTGTGCCACAGCAGTGCAGACAGTACCAAGGCACGCGATCCGCCTGTAAAACTGCATCACTTCCCGGACAAGTCGTACGAGAGAGAAAGTACACAAGCGTGGGTCACCGCAGTTAAAGGAATAAAGTTCTAGCTCTGTCTCGCCTTCCGTTTTCGCTGGCTGAATTCTTCGCTTGAAATCGTTTGTTTCGACTGCCTGAATCAGTACGTAACGCGGCGCGTGCATGCAACGACTGCAGTAGTGATTGCTCGCCGTCTCGCATTTTTACATCCAATTACCGTTGTATGTTGGAGCAACTTTGTGTTTTGACTCCTTGTGTTTGCGAGACCTAGCTGTCGTTGTTGGATTTTCACACTCACATACTTCATACCGCGGTTAGCGTTGCGGTGTTGGTTGCGTTCAACTGAACTCCGCACAAGGCTGCATCATCGCGCCGGAATGAACGCCTGTGCATTTTCAGCTAACTTGACATCGTTTTGCTGGTTTGTTCTGTTTTTGTCGCTTTTTTAGGGTGGTATATATTTAAGCCGCTGAATCTAAATGGCACTTAATTCAGGAAATGTTATTGTCATCTTCGGAGATTGTGCGGTTTTCTTTCACGCGCACCGCGCACTCGTACATTGCTTCGAGTGTGCGTTTACGGGTGCGCTTTGCGCGTGCTCGTCGCCCGATACCACATCGCGCCTGCAATTCGACACCTCTCACGCTGTGCAGCGTTCGCGCAGCAAGTCTTATACACCTGTAAAGTCGATATTCTCATAAAAAGGGAGTGCAAGCAGGGAGCGAGAAGCGAAAAAAAAAAAGAAAGACAGACAGACAGACGAGGCGAGCAGTTCTACTTGCTTCGCAGCAGCTAAAGCTAAGCTAAGCTAGCTGCCTCGTGGCTAAGTCAGCGGGTGATGCTCCAGCGGTACGGAGGACATGACTCGAACCTTCTCAGGCTTTTTTTAGTGCCACGGCCGTGTAGTCTGTTTCTTTCTATTTTCTTTTTTTTTTGTGTACGCCGCGAAAGTTCGATCACTACAGTACGCGTCTTCCACTGCCAGCATGCACATCTAAACAACAATCACGTGTTTTTCATAGTCGACAACGTGGAACATCGATAACTGTGATTAACGAACTTCTCTCCTTTGATTAAGTTAGCTTTTCGAAGTGCCTGTCCAGCGGGGAGATCTTTTTCAAGCGGTACATAGCGAAGCGCTGCGCGAGAGCGCTGCACGTGCACGGAAGCGAGCGGAAGCGCGGCGGAGAGAAGGGAAAACGCGCAACGTATATTCCCAGTTTCTATTTTTTTCGCCAGAGATGGCGCTGCCTGTCAAGAGTCGCATCGCCACTGAGCGATGCTTTGGGAGCCTATAGCGAGCCCGCAGCTCATCAACGCAGCGAACACTCCATGAGCGAGAGTCCGGGCGGCCAACATCAATGGCGGCCGATTTCCAGGCAGTCACAAAGCACAGGCGAGCTCACACCCAAGCCGACCTTTGTGGTGCATTTCGTGCGCGCGATACACAACACTATCGAGCCCGTTGCCAAAAAGCGCGATGCGTTTCGCGCACGCGACAGGTATACGGCAGAATAAAGTATGATCACTTACTTGTGAAAGAATCCAGCGCCGATTTCTTCACAGAGTCAGATTGAAATCATGGATCCGATAGGCCGTACTGTTCTCTCGGCCGCCATTTCCAGCCGGTGGCGACGCAGTGCCGCAGTGCCTTGACTACGCCAGAGATATACAGCACGGCGTCGACGGCGTCACGACGTGTGGAGACCAGTTCCTGAGTTCATAGGTGCGGCGAATCGTAAAAGCAGCACCATGCACACGCTCATCCACGCATACGCGCACATCTTCTAAAGCACCGCGGCGTAGTTGGCGTAGTTCCTAGATCGTCGAACTCTCCGAGCGCGGCCCAACGCGCCACCACGAAAACAAGCGAGAAGACAGACCCATGAGCGAGGAGGACGGTTAGTTCCCTTGACAACGGTTAGCACACGTGACGTATCTCTGCCCACAGCCTGCATCTCCCGCGCGGTTCATCCCTTTGGAGACTAACTGGTTTACACACGGCACGCATCCCTCTGTGGTTACTCCTTCAACGGTCTATCCGTTTATCGCGAGCGCCTATCGGGCTCCGTTACTCCTCTTTCGGGTAATTTTGCCTTAGAGTGCAGCATTTAACGTGGTATTTTTTTTCTCTTTAAACTCTGCAAACCGATTATGGCGGACATATTCAAGCAACTTATTGGCAATGTGGGCCTCCATATTCCACACTATATCGTCGATTATTGTTCATTGTGACATCATCGCAAGGTAGGCGTGTATGGAAGAGGCGTATCAGGAAGGAGACATGTGGAAGGTAAAGCTGCTGTAACATGCGCATCTTATTACGTGTGAATTATTCCAGGATTTCAAGCACCATAATTATTCAGTGTCTTTGAGCGCTGAGCAATAACAGCGATGATGCTTGGTTATGACGAGTATCGTCACACGTACCATCGCAAGGAATCGTGCTTAGAGTTTTGAAACGCTGCATGTGTGGGCGTCGAGT
The DNA here is from genome assembly GCA_030522465.1 of Rhipicephalus appendiculatus. Lineage (NCBI taxonomy): Eukaryota > Metazoa > Arthropoda > Arachnida > Ixodida > Ixodidae > Rhipicephalus > Rhipicephalus appendiculatus. The sequence goes on from JALIZH010000533.1 coordinate 24,551, forward strand.
CGTTAAGGTCTCGGCTCGATGGCCTCATTTCGACTTCCAGCCTTGTCAGCCTCATTTTGTGTGGGGCGAAATAAGAAAATAGGCATCTAGCTAAACTTACGAACGTGCATGAGAATGCAAGGTGGCCAAAATTTACCCGCCAAGGTGTGCCTATCACAATCCTATCGTGCTTTTGACACGCACAATCCGGGCATTAGGTTAACAGCCTTGCGACTGAAGGAACTGTTTTCCGAAGAATGGGATGTATTTCTCCTTCAGGAAACTTGTCTGTGCTATCGAGACGTGTTTGCCAATAGTCACGAGGCTGGGAAGGTATGTAGATTATATGGCCTGAAGTGACATCCTTGATTTTCGTGACCTTTCCAATGAACCTTCCTTTTACAATAAACATGATGCGGCACAAGCTCTATGCAGGCGTTTCTCATCTCCAGGACCAGAAAATATATCATACCGAAAGCTGTGCAATATGTGTGAGACCGCACAGGGGATAAGTGCGATGTCTTTAGAAGAAATTCTGGGAAGATGGGAACGTTCCTGATTATTGGAAAACCAGCCGATAGACACCGCTTCTGAAGCAAGGAAAGTCCCACTTGACCTTGCCTCGGACCACGTTATTGCGCTGGTCTGATGCGTCGAAAAGATAATGGAGACAATTGGCCGCCTGGAATGGTATCTTGAACACTACAACATCTGTCCAAACTCCATGACTAGTTTCCAACGTGACCGTTTTACTGCGAAAGCTCTTATAAGGTCACAACAATGGTGCCGTAGTTGTCCGCCGCTGCCACCGCCGCCGGTGTCCGTAACCGCTATCGCACGAAATAAGAAAAAAAACTAAATAAGAAAAAAATATTCACGAAGGAACGGAGTTCGAACCTGGGCCTCTCCGTGGCAGGCCAGTATTCTACCACAGAGCCATGCCTATTTTTTTTTAAATGCGAATGCATTTCTTAGTCGGGCTATGTCAGGCATCCGGTGTTGTCCGCGGCGGTGTCCGCGCGCCGGCAGGTGTTATCTCTCCGCTCTCACTCCCTCTCCCATAGCAACAGCTGCGGGCACGCGCGCTTATCCTCGCCCCTAGCAACCAGAGCATGTGGTGCGAGAGAGTGTAGGAGAGGGTACGTGCAGTGCTTCGCCGCTCCATTCTCTCGCCGTTCGCTCTCTCTCCTCCCTGCGCCCCACTCTCACGTCCGCTCGCGCCTCACTCTCGACCGTTCGCTGGCTGGGCGCCTCTGAAGGCGATGGCAGAAGTCGGTGAAGGCGAAATCTCTCGGCGCAAGAAATGCATTCGCATTTCCTCACGATTCCCTTCGGGGAGGTGGGGGGCATTTTTTTCTTTATTGCAGGACTTCAGTTTTCAACAGTGACATGCCTGTTCTCACAACTCCTGTACTCAAAAAACCTACACAAGCGTTATGTCGGCAAGGAACCGCGTTAACATACGTAAGATAGCGTGGTAGAAAATAAAATAAAAACCAGGCGTCACAGAATGCGAATTGTGTAACCAGACGTCAAACAATATAAATTGCGTAACGAGTGGGTCGCTGAGTGCTTCCAACTCATTACAAAGGGATCAGCTATAATTCTTCATCGTCATCAGCCACCGAATCAGATAATGGAGTAGTGGGCGCCCTGCAAAGGTGCTTGTACTAGTAGCCCCAAGAGAGTTTGCAACGGGTTCTTGAAATGGCGCTCTTCCAGCTTTCGCTGTGACTGCTGCGCTTTCCGCGCCGGCCTGGCGTTTTATTGCGATAGCAATTACATGGACACTCTCGGTTGACTTTTGCCGTCGCCGTCATGCCCCGGACATGTATATGTATGTATATATCTAAAAACGGCACAAAGAAAAATAAATCAGATGAACAAATTCCAACGCACCTCACCAGGGATTCGAACCATCTACCCCTCTCTCCGCAACGTGCTGCCTCAGGGCTGGTTCACACCGGCGACTAGCCCCGGTCGCGAGACCAAGTTAGTCGCTTTGCGACTGGTCGCAAACGGTCGCAAACGGTCGCAAACAGTCGCTTTTGTCGCAAAGCGACTGCTTTGTCTCAGTCGCTCGCTGCGCGATTTTTCAGTAGCGTGACTGCAGTCGCAGGACAGCTAGACCCAATCAGCGAAGCCCACAAGTGGCGTCAGAATTTCGCATCCGGGTTCATTGCTTTTTTTTTTTTTGCGCTGGCCCACTGCCGTTAGATACAAACGAGTGCGTTGCTCTGTTCTACCATGGCAACCACGGATTGCTCGGCCGAACTCGGCCGCGCCAAAGCAGTTTGCGACCGTTTGGCGATCGTTTGCGACCGCTTGCGACCGTTTGCGACAAGTCGCAAAGCGACTAACTTGGTCGCGCGACCAGTGCTAGTCGCCGGTGAGAACCAGCCATTACACCACTCAGCCACACGCCATGAATGTGCCGGCTTATTAACGGCAAGCTACTTATAGACGCCATTTACCGCTGGCGGTATGCAGATCTCGCAGGAGATTGAGCGTGTTTTCTATCATGCAACGCTCCTACATTTTCTTTCAATTTGAAAACTGCCCTTGAGATGCGCACGAAAAGGGCCCCTTTCTGTAACCACTCGTGATGTGGAACAAAGAAAAAAAAAAGAACATCGCCCACACCTTCTGTCAGACGCCACCACGTGGCAGGAGGCGCAGAGGGGTCATTCCGAGCGCCGCACTTTAAAAGAAGAAAGATCTAAGAGCTTCGGGTTCTGCGTTGTGACACTTGCAGCGTGTTGCTGAACACAAAGGCGTACCAACAGTGATATTTGTTAGTTCACGCTCGTGCTGTGTATACCTGCGCGTCCTTTTCGAGCGCACTCTTTTATGCTTCAGCGGGCAGCTGCAAGTATTGAGCTGCTCGTCGATCTTCGTGTGACGTTCGAATTTCTTGCTATCGCATTCATTGCTTCTCCCTTGTGGCGAAACTGTGACTTTTTTCTTGCGTACGTCTAACACGGTTACGTAAATCCAACAGCAAAAATCACGTCAGCGACTGTTTGCAGCATTGGTCTTGAATCTAAAAGGCGCATATAATGACGTACTGCACGAAGCCACACTCGATTTACTTTAGGAGGCTGGCCTTGGGGATCAAGTGTGGCGGTGCATGGCTAGCTACCTCACGGCACGATCATTCTTTGTGTCTACCGACGACAGCTCAACCATACGACGCTGCACCTGCCTGAGGTGTTCCTCAGGGCGGAATCCTAAGCCTCACACTATTCAATCTCGCTCTCATTGAACTTGTCTAATATTTGCCAAGTGCGATAAATAAGATCCTGTGCTCAGCAGATATATGTGTCTGGAACTTAGCCGTTATACGTCCTATAATTCGTGCGAGATTTCAAAAAGCTGCCACATTTGCGGCTAGCAAACTCGGCAAAAGAAGGCCTCCAAATATTCCCGAAAAATCTACATTAGTGGCTTTCACACGCGAACCAATAACGCCCTCTTTCATTTCTACTGACGGGGACACGATTTTTTATGCCAGGACGCACGCATTACTGGGCATAGCCATCAATAGAAACGTCACTTGGAGGCCGCACGGGACCTACCGAAACAGCGCCTGATGGCAATAGCGCAGATGTTCTAAGTTCCTAGGTGCAAAAAAAAATGGCTGTGGCTTAACTGAGTTATGCCTGGCTCTACGTAGCGAGTGGTACCGTTAATCTTATTGTTTAGCTTGGTACTCTGTAAGGTTACGCTTCTCGAGGCAAGCGGCACGTTCTTCCTACGTCTCCTCGGCTCACTGCCTCCTCTTGGTTTTATTACGACGAGGAAGCCTGACTTCTTTCAGTCTCTCCGACTCACTTTCCATATCTGCCGACAAATCCCACCGTGCCACCCCTTTTATATGTACGATGCAAGACCGGCTCCTCCTCTGTAGTTGCAACGCGGTTTCACCGGCTCCTCCTCTGACGTCATGCCAGATGGCGCGGCGAGCGGCGCTGCCAGGTGCGGCGGTTACTAGGCAACGACTCAACTCGTGGTGTGGCTAGGGTGCCTAGTGTGGCCACCGGCCACAGCGACACGGCGAGAATACGCCCATTGTAGCTCGCGCTACAAAACTAGGGTATGTCTGCGGACGCTATTTTGGATCTGTACAGAATACTCTCTCTCAGATTTTTGAGGTCTGCCTGTAGCGGCCAACATTTGGAAGACATCTCTTCGCGCTCTATAGGCTGTACAATCTCAGGCACTCAGTTTGCCTTGGTGTGCCAAAATGTAAATCAACAGAGGCAAATGTTCCGTCGCCCAGGACCGATTGATCCAAACGCACATGCGGTGGAAGCATTGAAGGCCCACATTAGGCATTTTGCCCGAGCTTATTGTTTGGCCTTGTAGCACTGTCTTCAAAAAAGCCGCAAGTATCATGCACCGAAACGATCTCGAGATATTCCGCTGACCTTCTGCCAGGCTTCAGATCTATACATCTAAACTATCCATTCTTCCTCGGTGTTTGACTCGTGCTACAGTGCACCTCAGTGTACTGAGAAACACAACAAATTGGGGGGACCTTAAGCTCCGCCTTTAACAGTTGAACGCGATAGCGATATCATGTCCCTAGCGCGTACTTCAACCACTGAGTGCATACTTTTTATTGTATGATGTTACTCGAGAAGTTTAAATTGTGGATTAAAACAATGTAATCGATAAAGTTGAAAGTGGCTTGTGTCAGTGAAGCTTTCGCATATGGCTGCATTCTGTGTAATGGGTAGCATGCTTTAAACCACGAGCAATTATGCGCGTTAAATGTTTTCGAACTTGCTATGCACCCACTACGTTGCTTTAACCCATTAGATACCGGCGTGACCATATGGTCACGCAAATCCCGACGAAGCATTTCAGTTGATACAGCTTTAAAAAACCTCGCCAAAATCACGGCAATATGCCTTGTGGTAGCTCAGGCTGCTCCTTACAGACACCATGTGGCAGAACTTTTCTTTGTTTATTGAGGAACTTCTAAAACAGGCGCGAAATAGTGGTTCTACACTTCGGCACGTCGGCATGCAACGTCCTTCGGGTAATCAGATCTTTCTTTGTAGTATTATTTTTTCCAATAGCGTGACGCACATGTCCCCGGTAAAGAACGTGCACTATGCCATCTCCGGTGAAAATTTGAAGTAGATTAACCAAAGCCTTGCGCGCGAACAAGCGTGTTATTTTACGTGTTACCGTATGGTCACGCTAGGCCCTTAGGCTCCCTAATTTGGTTAGGTTCGTTCCTTCGTTTTACGCTTCTTGAAGGGTGATTCCACTACACTCGCGTGCCAATTTATTGTATGCATAAGCGTGCGCGGGGTTCCCCTTCGGGGGGGGGGGGCGAGGGCTCGTCGCAGCGCCCCCCCCCCCCCCCTGCCTATTACGTCAATGTATCAGGCTGACTTTGCGCCCCCCTCCCCCCCGTCGCCCCCCCCTCCCTATTATGTCATGTCTAGGGCTGGCTTCGCCCCCCCCCCCCCCCCTTCTCGTCAAGCCAAAAGGAACTGGCCGTCGAAGAACGGCGACGCTTGTTGACAGCGCGCCTTGTGGTCCACATTTTGATTGACCAAACAGTCCACTTCGTTGAAGCTGTGCCTAACGGCAAAAGGCGCAGGTGCGAACTGCAACAGCATGGTGACCACGCAGTGCAATAAATGCGACGTCGGCATGTGCATTGCGTGCTTCAACTTCAAGTTATTTTATAATGAGTGTCCAACAAATATTTAATTTTTTTTTTCGCCATGTGTCAAGGCCTGAAACAAAATTCGTCACTCTGTGTTTTTTTACTGTAGCCTAAGGGCCTAGCGTGACCATATGGTCACGGGCCATATTTGGTAAACTAAGAGCTCGTTCACGATGAAATTTTTCAGTGCGATATATACAGATGTAGATACGATAAAAAATCACATCTGCTTTCACAAGACTCATAAAAAAAGAAACCGGTCCCTAATGGGTTAAGGGAATAGACGCAGTAACGTCTATGCCTTTTGTAATGGGTGGCCGGCTTTAAACTACGAAATTGTTATGATAATCACATGTTCTGACGCCCGATGGCATTGTACGCTTGTACCACGCAACATTACTGCGATGTTACATGTTGTGTTGAAAGTTATTTTCACTGCATTACCAAGCTGAGGACGTTATTTTCACTGTATTTCCAAGCAGACGCGTGGCTGTGGTGTAGAACACCTGCTTGCCGCGCAAACGGCCTGGGTTCGATCCTCACTCGGACCGGGAAATTTTTATTGCTTAATTTATTTGCATCTTTCTCGATTTTTCGGTCACGGACAAGATGATGATTTTTCGCTCACAACCAACGACGCCGCCGCCAACGCCGACACCGAAGCCGAAATTTCTGCGAAACGAGCTCTTTAACGCTCTCGTGTTAAAAAGTTGGGGAACCCTTAAGCTTCGCCTTTAAGAGTTGAACGCGCTAGCGATATCCTATCCCTAGTGCATACTTCAACCATTTAGTGCATACTTGCTATGCACCCACTACGTGGTGTTAAGGGAATACACGCAGTAACGTGTGCGCCTTTTGTAATGGGTGGCCGGCTTTTCACCACGAAGTCATTATGATATTCACGTGATGTGACGCCCGACGGCAATGTACGCTTGTACCACGCAATATTAGTGCGATATTACATGTTGTATTGTGACGTAAGTATACAGGACGCGTGTGTTTGTGAAGCAAGAGTTATTTTTACAGCACTTCCAAGCAGAAGAAGTTATTTAAAACGTATTTCGAGGAATACGCGTGGCTGTGTGGCTCGCTTGCTACGCAGTCACTGCTTGCTACGCAGTCAGCCAGGGTTCGACCCTCACTCGGACCCGGAAATTTTTATTATTTATTTTATTTGCATCTTTCTCGATTTTTCGGTCACGGACAAGATGACGATTTTTTGCTCACAACCAACGACGCCGACACCGACGCCAGAATTTCTCCGAAACCAGCTCTTTAACGCTATTGAGTTAAAAATCTGAGTTGTCATCTCCTGTCCTGAAACTGGTCGAGAAGTACGCCGACTATGCACATATTTACTATGACGGCTCAACGACTCTGTAGGGTTCGTCCGGATGATTGGTCATCCCAGAGAGAAGCATAAGTAACCTATTTAAGACCGATCACCCAAAAATATGGATGCCTGCGGAAACGCCAGCTCTCCGCGCTCCATTTTGTATGGTCACTCGCGAACAGCAGCAGCAACGGCCCATACTGAGCGACTCCAAGGCCGCCCTACAATCTGTTATCAGCCCTTTGGCATGGACCACACGAACAACTGGTATTCGATATCAGTTGCCTCATTTATACTGCGTTCAAGTTAGGACACTGCGTGACCGTTCACAGGTTGCCAAGTCACCGCGTTGTGTTAGGGAGCGAAGATGCCGATGACGCTGCTCGGTCAGCCCTGCAAGG
>JALIZH010000534.1:0-13361 GCA_030522465.1 Rhipicephalus appendiculatus
TAGTTAGCTTTACATAATAAAACAAAAATACCGTACGTACTACATACTACACCTCAAACAAATCGGCACCATGGTATACTAATCACATAAAACGCCTGTCAAATAAAAAGAAACGTCTCTACAGATCAGCGAAACATTGTCCTTGTGCTAATCATTGGAACGCGCATAAACTAGTTTCAGATGAATATATAGACGTACTTCGCAGAGCAAAAGAAAACTTTTTTAAAAACACCCTGCCTTCCATGCTTCAAACTGATACTAGAAAATTCTGGCGCGTCATCAATCCAAGAGACGACAACGCTATAGGCCTCATAGATGACGCAGGAAACGTTATACCTTCTGATCAGTGCGCATCTGTCCTTAACGATGTTTTTGTTTCCAATTTTTCATCATCCACATGTGTTTTACCCCCAATCATGCAGTGTCATAATCCCTCGTCAATGCATCCGATACTAATGGACCCGAGTGGAGTTGAGTGCCTAATCAATAAATTAAAGCTTTCTTCTCCCCCAGGCTGCGACACAATTAGCCCGAAGTTTCTGAAAAGCACGAGTGTTTACAGTTCTATCATCTTGTCCAAAATCTTTCAACAATCACTTAACATGGGTTCTATTCCAGCGGAATGGAAGATAGGGAAGGTGATCCCACTTCATAAATCAGGTTACAAGCACTCTCCATTTAATTACCGACCCATTTCTCTTACCAGCATTCCATGTAAACTTCTCGAGCATATATTGTTTTCAAATCTTGCCAAGTATCTCGAATATAACTCCTTTTTTCACGCACTCTCAGCATGGCTTTCGCAAATCTTATTCATGCGAAACACAACTAACATCATTTACACACCATTTGCATGCCATTCTTGATCGTTCTTCTTTTGCAGACTGCATATTTCTGGATTTCTCTAAAGCATTCGATAAAGTCTCTCATAATCTACTAATGTACAAATTACGCCAGCTTAACATAGATCCCCAACTTCTCACATGGCTTGAATCCTTCTTATCCAGTCGTTCTCAGTATGTTTCTGCTAACAACTTTGACTCACCCTCCAGTCAAGTTTGCTCGGGCGTTCCGCAAGGCTCTGTTCTGGGGCCACTTTTATTTCTAATTTATATTAATGACTTACCCTCCTGTGTTTCATCCAATATTCATCTTTTTCGCTGACGACTGCGCAATATTTAGAGAAATAACTTGTAACAATGATGCAGCCATCCTCCAATCTGACCTTAACGCCATCAGTGCGTGGTGTAACACGTGGCAGATGGAACTAAACATAACCAAATGCAAAGCAATGCGCGTTACCAGGCGTACTAACACTCCACCGGCCTATCATATCGCTAACACCCCTCTAGATTGTGTTTCATGTTATAAATATCTTGGTGTACACATTTCATCTGACCTTTCCTGGAACACACACATTGCATACCTAACAAGCAAAGCTAACAAATCCCTGGGCTATCTACGACGAAATTTTTCACGTACACCACAATCCCTCAAACTAATTCTATATAAAACTCTTATAAGGCCTAAACTAGAATACGCAGCCTCAGTTTGGGACCCCAGCCAGCATAAATTAATCGATTTAATAGAAAAGGTTCAGAACAATTCTGCACGTTTCATTTTATCTAACTATAATAGGACCGCTAGCATCAGTTTAATGAAGACTCATCTAGAATTACCATCTTTAGCCTCAAGACGTAAACACGCACGTCTCTCTATTTTTCATAGGATATATCATCATCCTCTTTTACGACTAGAACTCCTTTCGGCACCACATTACATTTCATCTCGCATCGATCACCAACACAAGGTCGGCATTCCATCTTGCAGATCCTCTTCTTTCCTTCACTCATTTTTACCGCACACGAGTGATGAGTGGAATCACCTTCCTGCAAGTGTTGTCGCCATCAAGGATACTAACCAATTTAAAGAAACTGTACGCAATATCTCTATCTAAACTTTTTGTTCTTTTTCTTTGTTTTTTTTTTCTTTGTTTTTAACTGAACACCATCATTATTGATTATATCAAGTGCCTTTTTCATTGATTACACCAAAATTTTGCTCATTAGTTATTATTTAACGTTTCATGTATTATGTTTTATTTTGTGCCGCTAGCATTTGTGTAACTACTTGTAAACTTCTCGGAATTTATTTTAGGAATTATTGTGATTTTTTTTACTTTTTGCTTTTATTGTGTATTTTCTCGTATCTGCTTGAGTTATTGCTGATTTTCTGTGTTTTTCCCCACTCCCCTATGTAATGCCATTGGCCCTGAGGGTATCCTAAATAAATAAATAAATAAAAATATGCCTGCTAGTACGTTAAGCCATTTGGGACCGGTTTCTTTTTTATGAGTTTTGTGGAAACAGATGCAACTTTTTATCTTATCTGCATCCGTAAAGATCTGTAAAGTTTACATATTATGGCCCGGGACCATATGGTCACGCTAGGCCCTTAGGCTACAGCAAAAATTACAGTTAAAAATTTTATTTCAGGCCTTGACACATCGCAAAAAAAATAAAATGAGAGATTTGTTCGGAATTTATTGTCGCCAAATTTATTTATCGCAAAAGAACATTACCATTCCCACACCTTATCAAAGTTTATGAAAGAATCACCACACCGCTTTTGGCGTGTTCTTGCTCCATCTTGTGAGAATGTGACGTATATTTCGAGTAATGGGTGCGTAATTGGAGACTCCGCGCAAATTGCTGATCTATACAATGAATTTTTCAATTCTGTTTTTGACCCTTCTATGCCTTTACCTGCTGCAATAAAAGATAAAATGGATAATACAAATTCAGACATGCAAGACATTACGTTATCTGAAGAAGGTGTGCTTTCACTTTTGTTAAAACTAGTTAACAAAAAGTCACCTGACCCGGATGGCATCCCGAATGAATTCCTGCGAAGATATTCGGAATGGAATACTAAGTATTCACTGATAATTTTCCACGCGCCTCTTGAGCAGCATAAATTACCGCGTGATTGGCTAATGGCGCGAGTCGTACCAGTAGACAAAACAGGTGATAAACATAAACTACAAAATTATAGACCAATATCCATTACATGTGTATGCTGTAAAATATGCGAGCATATTTTACAGCATGCTATAAAAAAGCTATACTATAAAAAAGCTTGTTTAGTTATCGCGAAGCCTCAGACAAGTTTATTTCTAACTAGCATGGATTCAGGAGCCGCTTGTACACAATCACCCAACTTGCAGAAACAGTGCACGATTTTGCTGAGGTAATTAATGAAACAGGTCAGATAGGCGGAATTTGCTTAGACTTATCGAAAGCTTTCGATCGCGTCTCGCACTCATACTTACTTGATAAACTACTTGATCTCGGAGTTAATTTAAATATAGTGAAATGGATTCAATCATATCTAACCAATAGGACGCAATATATGGAAGTCAAAGGGAAGAAATCTAAAACTTTAAACATATCATCTTGCGTCCCTCAGGGGTTGGTATTAGGACCTGTTTTATTTCTTTGTTATATGAATGACATTACAAATGACCTTAGTAGCAAAATTACTGTTCGCCTGTTTGCGGACGATTGCCTAATATATTCTAAAATATCATGTCATGAGGATGAATCAGAGTTAGCTTCAGCACTACAATCAATTACTGATTGGTGCACACGATGGAAAATGAAAATAAACCACGAGAAAACAGTATACGCCCGCATAACTAGGAAAACAAAAAAAAATGTGTTAGTTTTTAATTATATGCTAGATGGTAAGCCATTAACAGAAGTGAGGCACTTTCAGTATTTAGGCATTACGATATCAGAGGACTTATCTTGGAAAAAGGATATTACTAACTTATGTAATACCGCAGAGCTTAAGCTTTGATCACTAAAGCGTAAGGTAAAATTTGCTTCCCGAGATGGTAAACTAACCGCATACATGACTTTGATACGTCCCGCACTTGAATACGGTAGAATAATATGGGATCCACACAGAAAGAACGAAATAAAGAAAATAAAAAAAAATACAGAGACGTGCAGCAAGATTTATTATGTCGAAATATAGGTACACAGATTCAGTGACTAAAATGCTCACTCAACCAAACTTGCCTGAGCTTTCATTGCGGCGAAAAGTGGCTAGATTAAAATTCATTCACTTTATGAAACACAGCTGCTTTAACTTCAACCCTCACAGATACATACAAAACAGAATGAAACGTATTTCACGGTTTGTTAGATCTAGCCATCTTGACCGATTTGTGTCCATACCTACACAGGTTGACACCTTTAAATACTCCCTCTTTCCGAAAACGATTGAACAGTGGAACGTGCTACCGCATAGCATAACTAAAATTAACTCTTCAGAAGAATTTGAACAAAATGGTACTGGCCTATTATTCTTCCATGTAACTATATGTAAGCGTTACTACCTCCATTTTTTTAGTGATAAGCGGCATGTATGCTTTGACATGACTTCAAATAATGATACGTGATGTTGAAAAAGTTCCTGACTGTGATGATGAAAATTTTGATGCATATGGAACAGCGTTCGTTGAGTGTAGTGTTTGTAATTGTGTTACCCTATGCTCATCGTTGGTCACTACTGTGTAAAACTTGAATTAATTTGCGCATTGTACTTTTGGTTAGATTTGTCTTGTGTTTGAATTACAATTTGCATGGTCTGCATGGTGTAACTTTGTTTAAAGCTGCCGGATACGTTGTCTGTCCTGATTTCATTGTGTAGTACTTGAACGATGTGCGAAGTGTATTTTATTAATTCACCCTGTATCGGCCTTTGGCTAACTGTATAAATAAATAAATAAAATAAATAAATTGTGAAATGGTATGAGGCATGGAATGCACATGCCCACGTCTCATGTAGTTCACTGTGTGGGTACTGTGCTGTTGCAGTGGTCTGCAGCTCAGCTGCGCCCTTTTTGTTTGGCACAGTTCCAACGAAGTGGACTGTTTTGTAATTCATAATATGGACCACAAGGTGCACTGTTATCAAGCATCGACGTTTTTCGATGGCCAGTTCCTTTTGGCTTTTATCCCTCATGTCAGGTAGCTTTGAGGGATTTGCGTCCGGAATTCAAGTTGAGTGAGGTTATCATGTGCAGCGAGTAAGCGGCACACGTGGCTTACGGCTAAGCCACAAAGTGAATTTTGTTCACCACCAGTTCTTGCGACAAAGTGCCATTCGGTAGGTACCTACGTTTGGATCCATCTGGTCAGTGCCTCCCATGAAGCAGTTATAATGGGTAACGGCACTCGGGCACGGCACTTGGATCTTCTTCTGTGCACTTCTTCGCAACAGGGCTTTAATCTCCTGCGCCTGAGCAGATATTTGGTGATCCATCACCTCGTTCTTCATACACTGCTTCATATTCATCCCAGTCGCATCCACCAATGCGACGGCCGTCAGCAAGCAACGTTTTAGCACCTGCTCTAAGCTGCCCACTACTTAGGTGATCTACGATTTAGGTGGAAAGAACGCCAGCTGGTCGAAATTCCTGGAGCCCATCATTACGGCCTCCCTCATAATCATATCGTGGTTTTGAGACGTCAAAGCGCAACAGTTATTATATATCGTATTTTGCTTGTGCATGAGAGTACAATAATCCTCATTCACGAAAAGGTCGTCTGAGTAGGTGGTAGACTACAACAGCTCAATGAAGATAGCCAACATATGTTTATCGTCCCCTTCGAGTATTCTGGCTATTTCGTTGAAAGTAAACCTGGGCATAAAATGAATTGGCAGATGAGTGTAGGAAAATCACCCTACAAGGAGCGTAAAACGAAGTAACCCACTTAAGGTGCGAGACCAACTATCGGAAAATAAAATTAAGTAGCAATAATCCCTAGAGATTATACACAATATAAAAGACGTAATCTTAGGCACATGTGAGCATTATAAAGCATGTCCTAATTTTTGTTAATGTTTCATAATTAAAAATGTCATTAAAAGTGAGCCGTCCGCCAATGCACGTAACTCATGTTCCATTCATTAAAAAAGATTTCTTTTGTATGGACATGAAAAAAAGCTTTGGCTGTGAAATGAACCAAAACAAATGAGATCCGATTAATATTAAAAACACAGTGATTAAATAACAAAAAGGTATGGACTAGCACAAGGGGCACCTTCGTATAAAAGGCAGCCATATTAAATCTTTTTGCAGAATTTTGCTTATTGAGGTTCATTGCACGCTACTAACGTGATAAGGAAGTGCGCCAAGTTTTAATGAAGAATGTTCACTAACGAAAAAGTTATCACTGTTCGCCTACGCAAAAAAAAAAACAACAGAAATGCAAGTTCTGAGAAAATCAAGAAAAAGATTTGAAACTTGGTGCAGCGTTTACACAATGTGATCACGAGCGCTACAATTCTCAATGCTTGTAGCCAGTTTCATTGTGGACCTTACTACTGTGTGCCTTTGGTCGAGCGGCAAGTATCAATATTTTTCTAGCTTATATTGCAGCATCAGTGCCATGACGAACACGTTAGCGCTGCGGTGCCTATCATTTGTGAGGCAAGCTTTTGCAGCGTAGAGGCCAGGATCGATCCGAATTTGCTTAAAATATCAAATGTGCTTCTGTTGCTTTTAGTTAAAGGACACACAGCGTCAAAAAAGCAAGTTTGATGGTTTACAGGCTCACGTACGTCTCCTTGTGTCAACAACCCATGTACCACGTTACGCGTTCACCTGGTGAGAAGTTTACGACATTTATGAATAAAAATGATGTGTTGACACCGCTTTTAGAGCATTATTACATGTTCGCACTTGATATGATTGCTCGATAACCAATAATACAACACATATCAAGTTAATCTTATGATTCACACAAAACTGGCACATTCAGTTTCGGTTTCATAGGTGATGGGTGGTCTCCCATTTTTGCTTATATCTTTTGGAAAAATCTGCGTAGACAGAAACATTGTGCAGCAAAATCATGGGCGATAAATTGCGTATTTAACATGATCAAAAACCAAAAAATTACATTTTGAAAAAAAAGCCGGCAGATCCCACGCACTGTGGGAATCGATGTAATGCGACGCAGCCAGGAAGGAGCAAATAATGCTTTACATAATTTAGATGTCATGATTTACATATTACGACCTGTCATTTGTGTTCGTCTACAGTCACGTCGCGATATACCAATTTTGGTGTATGTCAAGCTAGCGAACTGGACGCAAGCGCACCATGAGCGTGGCATGTAAATGGCATTGTAGATGACATGCATGCCAAGATTTTCATGTTACCACCTGCCACTATGTTCGTTATACAGTCATGTCACTCGATACCAAATTTGGTATATATCAAGCGAACGAAACGGCCGCGAGCACGCCATGAGCGTGGCATGCAAGTCATGTCGCACATGACAAGTCATGATTTCCATATTACCACTTGTCATTTATGTTCGTCATACAGTCATGTCACTCAATACCAAATTTGGTGTATATCAAGCTAACGAAACGGCCGCGAGCGCGCCATAAGCGTGGAATGCAAGTCATGTCGCTCATGACATGTCATGGCTTCCTTATTACCACTTGTCATTTATGTTCGTCATACAGTCATGCCACTCAATACCAAATTTGGTGTATCTCAAGCTAACGAAACGGCCGCGAGCACGCCATAAGCGTGGTATGCAAGTCATGTCGCATATGACAAGTCATGATTTCCATATTATCACTTGTCATTTATGTTCATCATACAGTCATGTCACTCAATACCAAATATGGTGTATATCAAGCTAACGAAATGGCCGCGAGCGCGCTATGAGCGTGGAATCGAAGTGATGTCGCTCATGACATATCATGATTTCCATATTACGGCTTGTCATTTATGTTCGACATACAGTCATGTCACTCAATACCAAATTTGGTGTATATCAAGCTAACGAAACGGCCGCGAGCGCGCCTGAGCGTGGCACGTAAATCATACTTTTCTTGACAAGTTAGGCATGATTTTCATGATATGACCAGCCATTTATGTTCGTCATACAGTCATGTTATGCTATACCAAATTTGGTATAAATCCCATTAACGATACGGCCAGGAGAGCACAAAGTCGTAGGGGGCTAGATAGATAGCTAGATAGATAGATACGCTCAAAGTCACCGAAGTTCGCTAAGAAATGCTTCGCATTTAGAATCAATTTTTCCACTTGGCCTCATACCAGAAACGGACCGACAACTGCCCAGAACATGAAATGAGATGACTGTACTGATGGAAAGGTTGTCCGCTGCATTGACTCAAACCAACCCTGTTTTCTTCGTGAGAGGTGGATTTATCTTTTTATTTCTTTATTGAAAGTCGTGAAAATTGACCTTTGGAGCCTCTGGCGGCAAAAAACATGAATGATCCGATGTACCTGGCCACGTGACCGTTGATTGCTGTACGCGGTCGACGATTTTTTTGTTAGTATTGAAATATTATTCGTTTCTTTATATTAGAAGATATTATTCCATAGAAATGTACTTATAGACCTGCGTTAGTAGTATGCATTAAAGCGGCGCTGCCTTCGCGCTACGTAATGATACCATGCTCGACAGCGCGTCTTGAGCAACTTTTCAGCGTGCTCATGCAACCGTGCACACAGTTTCCAGGTCGCTAAGATATTGGAGCGACATAGTTTTTCTACCTTCATTTCGTCTCATAAATGACGCGCACTGTTACTCGCCGCAGCCGTGCATATGCGTAGGGACGTTTTCGATGACTTGGCTCGTGTATCGAGAGAATAACGACGCCGGTACAAGCCACCCAGAGCACAGGCGCAGGTAACCTTGGGCGCAGGCACACACAACGCGGTACAAACACAGGGAAGGTGTATGTCACATCATCACAATGTAACTGCTTGTTATTTTCAAAAGTAGCTGAAAAGCTCAAAATAAAGGTGGTTAAGCATAGTTACAGGAACTCCAGCGAAAGCAGAATGACGACAGCTTTCACAAATCGCGAGAAAGGCTGGCAGCATGGCTATCAATTCTCAGCGTTGCTTGAGGAAATGTACATCTGTGTTTAGAGCCTTTCAGACCGAAAAATACTGCTTGGAAAATAACTACGTGCTTTTGGGACTAACTACTGCAGCTACAAACACTACGAAGGGTGAGCTTTCTGTCGCGCGGTAAAAAAATGGGTCGAGAAAAATCACTTGTCGGTCCCTTTAACCAAAGCACGGAGCCTAAAGGCCTAGGGTGACCACATGGGGACACGTAAAATAACACGCTTGTTCGCGAGCAACACATTGGTTAATCTATTTCACATTTTCACCTGAGATGGTACAGTGCAGGTACTCTACAGAGATATGCGCATCACGGTATTTCGAAAAATAATACTACAAATAAATCCGCTTACCCGAAAGAGCGTTGCGTGCTGACGCGCCGAAATGTAGAACCACTGTTTCGCGCCTATTTTAGCCGCTCCCCAATAAACATAGAAAGCTTCTGCCATAGGGTGTCTGTAAGAGGTGCCCTAGGCTAACGCTAGACATACTGCCGTAATTTTGACGCAGTTTTCAAAGCCTGCATAAATTGAAAGGCTTCGTCGGAATATGCGTGACAATATGGTCACGCTGGTACCTAATATGTTAACAGGACTGAGTAGTTTACGAACGCTTTCTTCAAGTGCGTAGCGTGCGACTGTTATACATATTCCGCTAAGACACACGTTCTATGGCTGCAGCTGTGACTCTTGTAGAAGCGCTAATGAGGCAGGTTCAGAATAACAGCCGCCGAAATATTGAATGAACTTGCAAAATATTTTGTGGGCATGCACTTTTCCACACCCTTTTTTGGAACTTAATTCAGTCCTATGGCAAAGATACACCGAAAAAAACTGCCGCTCGTGCAAGATAGTTAGAGATTTGGCTGACTGCACAATTCATGATAATGTATTACGGACACCAACAAATCAGGAGCTCTTCAACAATATAGAGAAAACCGGGGAAGCGAAGCTTGCATCGTGCAAGGCTGACCAATTATTTTAGGGGTGAAGCAACTGTCCTCGGCTTTTCGGCGTGTCATGCTATCGTCATGGTCCACTGCGAACAGGTATGCGCCATAATAAGAGGGTAAATCCCACTAATCGCCACCGGTCTGTACTAGGCATATTATGGGTCAAAAGTTCGTCGTTACTGCCTAAAACATTAGGTATGGCTTTGCAGCGGTGACAGAATCTCCGAAGAAATTTACCAAGGCGCTCAAGTTTTTTTATCTGAAACAGAGGCCCAAACGTGAAATGTCTACGATAGGGCCACACTCGCGCGTGTTGCTGCGGCCGCACGCGCGCGGGGGGTCATGACGTATTGCAGCAGCTACCTCCAGCCGCTAGGGCTGTAGGCATAGGCGTGCGCAGGGTTCCCCTTCAGGGGGGGGGGGGGGCGAAGGCTCGTCGCAGCGCCCCCTTCCCTATTAGTCAAAGTATGGGGGCAGTGTTTGCGCCCCCCTTCTTAGGTGACTAGGGGGGGGGCGGCCGCCCCCTCAGCCCCCCCTCGTGCGCACGCCTATGGCTGCAGACACAACCGAAAATGGGTGAAAATAGATACTTGTTCTTTTTGTAAGAATGGCAGAATGGGCGTGTTGGTTTTGCATATTGACGTGTAAGGCGCGAAGACGACAACGGACAGAGGTCTGTGTTTACTCTCTCTCTGTCCGTTGTCGTCTTCGCGCCTTACACGTCAACTGTTCTTTTTGTTTCAGATGGCTTCGCTGTATTTTTCATATTTATCGGTTAAACTTTTGTTCTGCTACAAAACACCGACCGCAAAGTTATCGTTCAGTATCCATTTAAGGAGCTTTCCGCATCCCTTTCTGGTCCCGTGCGCTATCTCACCAAGTGCAAGCGAACTGCACTGCAGCAAAACATCATAAACGCGTCTCTTTCGTCCAACATAATAGATAGACTTTTGTGGGAGTTCGCTGCCTTACAATATCTTGGGCGAATTCAAGCACAATGGATTTACCGACGTGACACTGTCTTGTATCTGGGTGTAACAGGTTACACTTCGCATAAAAAAATTTTGGTACAGCCTTTCACCCTACAGGAAAGCTCCTCAGCTTTATACGGCAGCAGTGACAGCAAGAAACCCTAAGCGCCAGGTCATCTTCTCACACTGAAGAATCAGAAAAAATTTTCTCATAATGAGAAAAAAAATTCTTTACGAGGTTTTTACAGTGGTACAACATCTCATACGACAACGTGTAGCTTCTCTATGTTATTGATTGCGATGTGCGTTTTATTGTCCTACGAAGTGATGGTTTCCATAGCCCGTGCATATAGCTCAGAAGTGAGAAGAACCAAATGCCGTTTTAAATGCGAAGAATTTCTTATCTATCTATCTATCTATCTATCTATCTATCTATCTATCTATCTATCTATCTATCTATCTATCTATCTATCTATCTATCTATCTATCTATCTATCTATCTATCTATCCGCTTACGACTTTGTGCTCTCCTGGCCGTGTCGTTCATGCAATTTATACCAAATTTCGTATGGCATAACATGACTGTATGACGAACATAATTGGTTGCTCATATCATCAAAATCGTGACTAACTTGTCATGAAAAGTATGATTTACATGCCATGCTCATGGCGCTGTCGTGGCCGTTTGGTTAGCCTGATATGCACCAAATTTGGGATTGAGTGACGTGACTGTATGACGAACATAAATGACAAGTGGTAATATGGAAATGATGAAATTTCATGTGCCTACATGACTTGCATGCCACGCTCATGGTGCGTCCGCGGGCGTTTCGTTAGCTTGATCTACACCAAATTCGGTATTGTGTAAGGTGACTATGAAGAACGTAATTGAAAAGTAATGATATGGAAATCATGACATGTCATGCGCGACATGACTTGCATGCCACGCTCATGGCGCGCTCGCGGCCGTTTGGATAGCTTGATATACCAAATTTGATATTGAGTGACATGACTGTATGACGAACATAAATGACAACTGGTAATATGGAAGTCATGACTTGTCATGTGCGACATAACTTGCATGCCACGTTCATGGCGTGCTCGCGGCCGTTTCGTTAGTTTGAGATACACCGAATTTGGTATTGACTGACATGACTGTATGACGAACATAAATGACAAGTGGTAATACGGAAATCATGACATGTCATGTGCGACATCACTTGCATGCCACACTCATGGCGCGCTCGCGTCCGTTTCGTTTGCTTGATATACACCAAATGTGGTATTGAGTGACATGACTGTATAAAGAACATGAGTGGCAGGTGGTGAAATGAAAATCTTCGTATGCATGTCATCTACAACGCCATTTACATGCCACGCTCATGGTGCGCTTGCGTCCAGTTCGCTAGCTTGATATACACCATAATTGGTATTGCGCGACAGGAAGGTATGACGAACATAGATGACAGGTCCTAACATGTAAAACATGACATGGAAATTATGTAAAGCATGATTTGCTCTTTTCCTGGCTGCTTCGCATTACATCGATTCCCCCCCAGTGCGTGGGATCTACCGGCTTTTTTTTTAATGCGAAGCATTTCTTAGCGAACTTCGACGACCTTGAGCGTTTTCTATCTATCTATCTATCTATCTATCTATCTATCTATCTATCTATCTATCTATCTATCTATCTATCTATCTATCTATCTATCTATCTATCTATCTATCTATCTGTCTGTCTGTCTGTCTGTCTGTCTGTCTGTCTGTCTGTCTGTCTGTCTGTCTATCTATCTATCTGTCTATCTATCCGCTTACGACTTTGTGCTCTCCTGGCCGTGTCGTTAATGGGATTTATGCCAAATTTCGTATGGCATAACAGGACTGTATGACGAACACAATTGGTTGCTCATATCATGAAAATCATGACTTACTTGTTATGAAAAGTATGATTTACATGCCATGCTCATGGCGCTGTCGCGGCCGTTTGGTTAGCCTGATATACACCAAATTTGGGATTGAGTGACGTGACTGTATGACAAACATAAATGACAACTCGTAATATGGAAATCATGACTTGTCATGTTGGACATGACTTGCATGGCACGCTCATGACGCGTTCACGGCCGTTTCGTTAGCTTGATATATACCAAATTTGGTATTGCGTGACGTGACTGTATGACGAACATAAATGACAGCTCCTAACATGTAAAACATGACATGCAGTTTAGGTAAAGCATGATTTCCTCCTTCCTGGCTGTTTCGCAATACATCGATTCGAACTAGTGCGTGGGATCTGCCGGCTTTTTGTTTAGCGTACATGCAATAAGGAGTTTCTTGCGGCACTTTAAGGCGAAAAAAGCCTTTAATTTCAGACTCGCGGTGTGCGCTGACCGGCGTTCCGGTACCCCTGGCACGAAGCCAGCTTGTGTCCTTTCCCCCTCCCACTCTCTCAGCAATCACG
>JALIZH010000540.1:0-11315 GCA_030522465.1 Rhipicephalus appendiculatus
GAACAGAATGTCGCCTAATGTTGCCAATTTGGAAGAATGCCTTTCCCATGTCTCATATAGAGTTCATGTATGCAGGAGGTTTGATGTACACGTTTCAAGAAAGATATCCATACCGGTCTGCACAGTGACAAATTTTAAAATAGTTTTTGTTCTACCATGATGTTTACACATAGTGACCGCACGGGGGTGCCCCAGGGAAAAAAATGTGCGAGACCCGTCCTGTCTCTGTAGCTCCCCCTAACAAAGCGTTATTAATTGCAATGTGAAGAAAATATTGTGGAATACCATTTAGCAAAGTCGCAAAAGTTTATTCTTTGTGAAGCTGCGGGGCCACTAGCAAACAGTTCGTGGGCAGCATGCGGTCCCCCGGGGCCACTCGTTTAAGACCCCTGCCTTAGGTTTGCATTTGTTTCCACTGTCACATATGGACTCATTCAGAGGAGTCTGCTGTCTTCTTATGCTCGCTTTGTTTTTTTTTTTTGGGGTTGTTGACTTGTCGGGGTGGTCGTGCAAGCGTAGTGCGAGTGTGCTGCATTTGCTTAGTTCTTTCATGCCTTCAGCTGTCGGTGCCAACACTCGCTTACGTTGATTACATTTTGTAGATGATGCAATTCTCACGTCTGAGGTTCTATATGTCTACTAGAACATGGCTGAGTGTGCCAATGCGAGTGCCAGCCACCGGTGGGGAAATGTAGGAGTTTGTGAAAAAGCAGGGGGTCATTTTCTTGGACGATCGCTTTTGGGGATACGTTCACTTTAGTGAGGTGTTCGGTCATCTACTATGAGCCACAGCAGTCCGACACTTTGCCAACAGTGCTGTGTTATTGCTCAGAGACACTGACTGACACACCTGGTGACAAATATCGCGACGGTATTGTCAAAAGTGAGCGCTTGCCGGGTTTTTCGCCATAGTGGCACTAGATTTATTAAGAGGATGTGACACTGCAGGTGCTCGAGAAGCTTTTCATGCTTATCTGCGATGAGTAAATGCTGCGGGAAACTTTTGCAGTTTTTTT
Source organism: Rhipicephalus appendiculatus (assembly GCA_030522465.1). Taxonomy (NCBI): domain Eukaryota; kingdom Metazoa; phylum Arthropoda; class Arachnida; order Ixodida; family Ixodidae; genus Rhipicephalus; species Rhipicephalus appendiculatus. The sequence goes on from JALIZH010000540.1 coordinate 1,017, forward strand.
CAAGCGTACAAATTCAAATTAAGTTCTGTGCAGTTCAGCACTAAAAATTTTTTTCTCATTTGGCCTGTTTTTCAGCTCTTGCATATCCCAGCCCTTCAGTTCATTTCTTACGGTTCCTTCAAAGACGAATCAGCAGGGTTCTGCTATATGTGTTTTCACTTCAAAGTGTAGTTCAGAGCTTTCGAAACTGAGCACCTAGTTTTTTTGTCATCAGGATGAAGTAATCAGTGCTGTTTGCTGAAGAAATAATTTTTGATTTGTGTGTGTGCAGGTTGACCTGGCTAATGGTGTGATGCTCTCAAGGGCTGCCTAGAGTCGGCTCATGGGAGTTCAAAAGGACTTCCATTTGGTTAAGTGGTCCACCATCACAATATGGTCGACAGAGGCCCGCACACGTAGGAGCTTCACGGGAACTCTGTCAGACCGTTTTGCTGTAAAAGGCGGCCAGAAGCCTGCACAGCAGTCATTGTCCCCACAAAAAAAAAAAGGAAGCATAGAGAGGTTAGTGAGGAAGCTCACATATTTCAGTAGTGTGTGTTTTTTCTGTCATGTATGCATATCGTTTTATAACTTGTTACCAGTTTGGTGACTACAGTGCCCTGTTTATAAGCACAGCTGCAAGTTTATTTCCAGCCACAGAATATACATCCGTCAGCACACTTAACTGGAAACGCTCCGCCTCAGGGCCTTTACTCGCTTCGAATGATGCCAGCGCTCCCAGCGTTGGACACGATATGTTTGCTGCAGCTAACAGTAGATGGAGCGTGGGTCGATTTCACTAGTAAATTTCTCTTTCACTTCTGCCTGACTGGTGGGTTCAATGCACTCACCTGGCAGGTCCATTTTCGCCATGTTTCTCGTGGCTACGTTCCACGCATGCTCATAAAATTCGTTGCCGTATGCTTCTCTCTGCAATCAACCATTGGGTGCGACAGCTAACACACCTTTCGAGTTCGAAATCACAGCTGCTGTTCGAAAGAAATGATATATTGTAAAATCAGATGAAATGCTTGTAAATGTTGTTCACCGCATTTCAGATTTATTGATTGTGCAACATTTACAAATGTTATGAACGTGCGTTTCCTCTGCTTTTCCTATACATCATTAATTTCGAGCGGCAGCTGCGATTTCAAACTAGAAAGGGGCATGAGCTGTTGCACGCAATGGTTCATCGCCGAGATAAGCGTATGGCAACGAATTTCATGGGCCCACGTGAGAACGTAGCCACGAGCAAAATGTGGCAAAAACGGACCTGCCAAGTGAGTGTATTCGACTTGCCTGTCAGGCAGAAGTGAAATGGAAATTTTGCTAGAGAAATCGATCTGCACTCCATCTGTCATTACCTGCAGCAAACATACCGTCTCCAGTGCTCGGTTGCGTTAGCTTCAGTTGAAGCGGATCGAGGCCACGCAGTGGGAGTTAAAGGGATAGTGAACAAAAATTTGAAAACACTGAAATTCAACTCGGACGACACGACTGTTCCTATACACAGCGTTTATTTCAAGTAATTTCGAGCATTTGGCCGTATTTTTTAGTGGATTGTGAGAGTGCGGCGGCTGCACGTCCTGCCTTGCCACTTCCCTTTGTCCACCTCTCCGCCTTGTCCCCCACATGGGAGGCAAAATAGCACTTCTTCCTCAGAAACCACGTCAATTACCGAGCGTGTTGTGAGCGCGTAAAGATGCAAGGTGCGAGTGACAGTGGTTCCACAAGTGGTGATTTTGACTTACGAGTTCGAGAAGCCTCCAAAACGGAGGCTTCTCGATTTGCCACGTCTACGAATTTGCCACAAATGGCAAATTCGTAGACGTGGGCACAAGCTCTGTTTAGAAAAACAAACAAATGGCCGCGAGTGCGGCTATGGCGTTGTTGGCTGCCGGTTGAGAACACGGCTTGCAATGTTTATTGGTAAGCGATTTTGCAGTAAGCACGGTTGGTGAGTCAGTATCCGGCGGGTTTCGTGTAACTTCCTCTCTAGTTCATGCCGCAGCCACTAGACGTGCCAATTGGCGAAAAATGCATTAAATTCACTATTTTCTGCTAGTCTGTGGCTGAAGTGAAGGCTGTTTCAACAAACCTCAGCACCCAGTTTTTCAGTAGGGCTATTTATCTCGGCGACAAAATTTTTTGTTCAGTATGCTCACATGCCTAATGGGTGAAATGCTGAAATGCATGTCTACTTGCTTTTGCAGGTAACTGCATGCAAAAATGATTTGATATTGTTGAAATTTAGATGGCATCTGCTGCATGTTCTCCACTGTCCGTAATGTTTTGTGGAAGGAAAACCTCAGCTGTGATATTATCTATCATTGCACTGACATTCCAGCCGTTGCAGTTTTTTGTGGTGTGAGCCTTCCCGAAGTTATTCCTAAAAGCATTAAACGTGCATTGTGCATTTCAGCTTTGTAAGAAGTTAGGTGACAATTTGTTGGAACGGTAGTCCTACCTTAGTTCCTCTGTTGGTAGTTAGGCTGTATAAGGATTACATAGCAGAATCTTTGCAAATGTATATTTAGTGCTAGTGCTTCCTTAGTGAGCCTAGTCAGCTGCCGTAGTTCATCGATAGGCATTTCTTAATGAACAGAAATGGATCTGAAGTCAGCACAAATCTGCAACAAACATATTGAACTTAAGTTATCAAATTAGGGAATCTTGTAATGATTTGTTTCTCTTTTTGCCCTGCAGTGCTGCCGAAAGCCTTTTGGAAAAGGAAGCGAAGCAGGTCGCCCTGAACATCAGGCTTCTGGTGGTCACAGAAGACCAAGCTGAGACGAGGACAGAAAAAATAAACAGAGAAGTCATTTTTCAGTTCTAAACTACTGTGCAAGCCTGTTGTTTTTGCCCATGGCCACGTAAAAGTTCATGTTTTCATCCACAATGCATTTAATAACAAAAAGAGGGATTACACGAGGTCCCGTCATGCAAAAACACACCAGCCCGGTTCTTACCAAAACACGCCAGCCCGGGTCCCACCAGAGCACGCCAGCCCGGGTCCCACCAAAACACGCCAAACCGGTCGTATACGCCAAACCGGTCGTATACGCCAGACCGCCAGAAACCGGTCGTATACGCCAGACCGCCAGAAACCGTGTCTGAATTCCCGCTCTGGCGGAAACGGGAAAAATACGCCAGACACGGACTGGTGTTTTTTTTCGACTGGGAAACAAGGCGCTCTTCTCGAAGGCACTGGTTGAAAAAAAAAAACTAAACAAGTGGCCATTTCTGTGGATCCGCAACAACCAAATCAAAGCAAGGAATTGTTCGCTTCACAGAATAAATCATCAAGTGCATTCTGCCCATTTTCATTGATAACCACTCATTATCAGCAAGTGAAGAATGTGTTTACTTTGGCGCAAATATCGACCATAACTTGAAATTTCAAAACCATGTAACACATTTACAAAAAAAGAAGTTATGACATGGAATACGCATCCTCATCAGAGCACATTGATTTTTTCTCACGACCGGTATTGCTGTCACTTTATTTCGCATTTTTACACTCGCACATTAATTACTGCATCACCTCCTGCGGTAACACGTACACTACTCACCTAGAACCGCTACAAATCATTCAGAACCAGGCAATTCGATTAATCACGTCAAGTCCACCCACCTACAATGCTAAACAGTTGCTACAAAAAAAATAACATTGTTGACGTTGCCGCCCTTGTAAAATGCAATCTCGCCACCTTTCTTTTCAAACTAATTAATGAACAAATCTCAGTGTCATTAATTCCTTCATCATCTTTACTTAATACTAACCCAATTCGTTTCGCGCAGCATAAAACTTCATTCTGCCCAAAGTGCGAACTGACTATGGCAAACAGACAGTTCACTTTGCGGCCATATCAATATGGAATACATTACCATTTCTAATAAATTCCAGAAAAACCATAAATTTCACCATGAATTGAAAAAGTTTTTCTTTTATGACATTCATTCTTCTGCATAACATGTTTTTTTCTCGCCTTGTCATTCCCTCTTCAATCTTTTTTTCTATCTTTTTATGCTATCTATACTCACGGTTTACATTTCCGAAGACACATAGTTGATGTTAACATCTTCATTTCGTTGTATCTGTATATCATTATTTATAATTTTGTAATCGTACTATTTTTGCTACTGTTGTTGCTAATCAAATATTTATGTTTATATTACATAGGCGGTCCCATTGTCTGGTACATTGTCTTGTGAAAGAATAAAATTTGATTTGATTTCACGCACACAGATCTTCTTACAGTGATCTATATCAGGAAAACAAAGCAGTTGCCGTGCTGTTCTTCGTATATTGGTCTATAATAAATGCAGTAGCAGAAAAAAGTGCATGGCTTGAGTGAATTTGGAAGATCCGTGCGATGCACCGCGAAAGAAGAAAAAAGAGCCAATGTGCTTGCTGAGATGTCGCGCGGCTTCCCTTTTGACACTGCCTCCGCTGCCGCTGGACGCCTCGGTAAACGCGCCCTCTCGCGTTCGCCGGGTGCGTGAGACGCATTACATTTCTTTTTTTTTGCTGAGAAGCGCGGTGATTAGAAGGGCTGGAGATAAACTTTCTGATGCGCAATCTCTGAGGCCATGCGACTAGCTTCGAGGTTTTAGGGCCACCACTGGAGCAACCGGCGCTGGCGTCGCGCGCGAGCTTTACGTTGTCTTGTGTTCCTCGCCCTTTCGCCATGCTCAATGCCAGAGGTCCATAGGTCGGCAAACTCACTCATGAGTCGACTCACTCAGACTCACTCAGACTCAGATTGAGGTGTGAGTCTGAGTCTGAGTGAGTCCGGCTGAATTATAATTAGGTGAGTCTGAGTCCGAGTGAGTCAGGTTGACGAAAATATTCATGAGTCTGAGTCCGAGTGAGTCTGGATGACGAAAACACCGGTGAGTCTGAGTACGAGTGAGTTTGGTTGGAGAGAAATTTCGTGAGTCTGAGTCCGAGTGAGTCTGCTTCAGCAAAATTTTGGTGAGTCTGAGTCCGAGTGAGTCCAGCTGAAGAAAATATTAATGAGTCTGAGTCCGAGTGAGTTCGCTTCAGCAAAATGTTGGTGAGTCTGAGTCCGAGTGAGTCCGGTTGAAGAAAATATTAATGAGTCTGAGTCCGAGTGAGTTCGCTTCTGCAGAATTTTGGTTAGTCTGGGTCCTAGTGAGTGCTAAGCGAAAAACGTTTATTGAGTGAGTCTGCGTGGGTTCCATTTATTTTGCCGACCTATGGTTACAAATATTTATAGCCTCCTTTTATGGCGTGTCTTGTAAAGCCCTAGAAATCATTTTTCAAATTATCAAGCTGTCCATGCCCTCACATACGAGGGCATGTAAGTGGGCTGTGCAGCATGTTCTGGCACATGTACAACTCCAGGCCACTTTTATTTAGCGACATCGTGATCCACATTGAGTTTGATCTACAATTGTGTACCTAATCAACGGAGAATGAGCGCAATGTTCGAGCTTCATCATCCATGTGGATTCAAATACGACAAAGCAGCACGATTCGCGAGCATCGAGCGCCCCTTCGCTCTCTGTTGCGATGAACCGCTTGTGTCTTTAGATGTCGCTTCGGTTTTTTCATGAATAAATGTGGCAATTGGGAAATTTTCGAGCGCCAAACAAGACATTCACAAGTACGAGAGAGACAGGACGGGCGCTTTTGAATGTCTTGTGAATGCATTGTACAGCGCTCAAAAATTTCCCAGTAGCTATGCACCATCTCGCCGAATTTCAAGCTTTGTTAAAAATGCAGCGACGACACAGACCATCGGCTTTCGTCATGTCAATCGCTACCAATTAAACAGCGGCTTCGTTATTTAAAGTGGCTAGATAAAGCTTGCCCCCCGTGGTACCTCGAAAACTGTAGCGACCGGATTTCAAGGAGGAAGGGGGTAGAAACGCACCATTCATGCCATACGCAACGCTTCATCACTTGCAAAAACAAATTTCTTCGGGTTGTAATATGGTCAAAGAATTCTGTTACCTCTCGGCATTTCAAGGAGCTTTTAAACTTTAATGACTTCTTCGAATTCTAGACTCTCTTTGGGAGATATTGCTGCCATATTTTCCCAGCACGCCTGCGGTTCAGTCCTTGCCGACTCAAGCAAAACCCGTTTTTTTTTCGTATTTTTTTCTTTTCTTTCCTATTCAAACACCTTTCCATTCATAGTCAGCGTCGACGCGCCGAAGCACTTTCGGTGGTCCCTCAGCCGTCATTGTGTTCGTCCAAGCCACACGGCAAAAAGCTTCATGGCACGGGCGTTTCCCAGGGTCGTTTCTCGTATCTTGCTTTCGAGCTCCTAATACCCCCCAAGGAATGCAAGGAAAGTACAAAACGAAGCAACGAACTCGACACTCTAGGCTTGGGGCCTGCAACACAAATATCTCTTTTCTTTCAAAAGTGAACATTCGGCAGAAGTCTGTCTGGTTGGGATAACAGAAAACTGGAGAAAAGAGAAAACTCCACCCAAAATTTATTTCAAGAAACCGCGACGTTTCGAAGCATGATCGGCTTCTTGTTAAGGGGTGAGAAGGCCCGAGATGTGCAACGCCTTCTTGCCAGGCGTTATTGTTTGCTGTGAGTCGTCGCAAGCCCTGGCAGTAGAGGGAGGGCAGTGCCCCCGTGGTGTGGTTGATGTTTCCCGCTGTCTGCTCAATGTAGCAGGATTCGAGGAGGGGCCGCCGGCGAAGGTTCCTTTCTTTTTCCAAAATCGCAGCGCCGTCGGGACTGGTATGGTGGTCAAACCGCTGGCAGTGCTCTGTCACTTCGGTCCGTCCGCAGTTCAAGTGACGGAGGTCATTCTTGTGCTGCCGCATTCTTTCATGGAAGTTCTTGGTTTCCTCAATGTAGGAAGCGGGGCAGTCTGCGCACGTGATCCAGTATACGACGCCCTGCGCTTTTTCCGCAAACGCGCTGTCTTTGGGACGAGGTATGAAACTGCCGATGGTGGTGGATGGCTTGTGGGAAACGTCGACCCCTGCCTTTCTTAGTATACGGGCTATTGCTTCGCTGGCGCCAGCAATGTAGGGGATCGACACGCGGCGTCGTTGCGGCGCCGTTGGTGTCACGTTTCCCCCGTCTTTTCTCTTACGGAGGGCTCTGCGAATAAACGCCTTTGTGTAGCCGTTGGTGTAGAGGTCACGAATTAGTGTCTTCCGTTCTTCTATCCGCTGTTGTGGCGACGATTGGTGATTTTGGTTGGAGTTTTATATTTAAACTCGTGACGCAGCGGGTGGTTGGTTGTTTACACAATAAACGAAGGCACGTTTAGCTGCAGTAGGGCGATAGGAACTTTAAAATCGATTTTAGATACGTCCTAGGCTATATTATCTGTTGATATTTCGTAGATGATGCGCGTGTGTGTACACAAATCTATCCCACATGTTATCTAGCCTTCAAAATTTTGTTTGAGAACTTCAATGGGAAAGATAGAGGGGGGGGGGGGGGGGGGAGTATGCGCTGGTATGAAGATAAGGAGCGGTGTCATAAATATACAAGACTCGAGCACTGCTCTCCATCCCTTACCCCCCCCTCCCTGCATCTTTCGAGAATGTAGGCTTTGAAGCAGGAAAGAAAAAAAAGCGCATGTCCTGCCTTCATGTCACTCATTTTATATTTATTGTAGCACTGGCTTTCGATCATAAGTCGCTGAGCAGTGTCCCCTCACGGGACACAAATTAGCGCATTTCTCATATGTTTCATGAATCACTAGATGTCATTATGAACCCACACCAATTGCCCATCAGTCTGTCATTCTGAAAAGAAAAACAGTACGTTATGGCAACCTCCGCTGCCCCATTTACCCGCTGAAAATAGGCTCCTCAATTATTTATTTATTTAATAGTACCCTGAAGGCCCGAAGGAATTACAGAGGGGAGCTGTGCATTTGAGAATGCGTAAGAGAGCAGCAGTTACATCGAAGTAAAAACAATACAAATAATAAGTTATTAAGGATAGATATAATAGCGACACAGTGAGAATAAAAAGAAATAAAATTGCTAATAGCGCAGGGTTAGGTATGTGAATTTATTGCGTCTGGTTTGTAGTAAACCCTCTAGTTGTCAGTTCAGGGCCTTGTCCAGTGACTTTTTTCTTAGAAATGAATATTCCTGTCCTTTCTGGGGACTAGTAGGATCACTGTGAAGTGGCGCCCGCGTCCCCACCCTTCAATACGGCATTCTTGCAATCGGCTTGAGAAAATTGCCACCTCGTTTTGCATGGTCTGTACCAGACCATGCGAAAAGCTTCGACCATACCTTTGAACACACTGGCCGGCTCTCATCGGCGCGCCTATGCACGTTCCTTTTTGCCTTGTGTCCGTATCCAGCGTGGTACTGAAACGACTCTTTACCATTATCCACGAGATAGAGTAGTCACTAACAGTTACAACTGGTTCTTAGCCGGCTACCCAGACCATGCAAAAAGCTTCGACCATACCTTTAAACACACTGGCCGGATCTCATCGGCGCGCCTATGCACGTTCCTTTTTTCCTTGTGTCCGTATCCAGCGTGGTACTGATACGACTCTTTACCATTATCCACGAGATAGAGTAGTCACTAACAGTTACAACTGGTTCTTAGCCGGCTCCGAAAAATATCTTGCTAGAAACAAACGCAGTCACAACCCGTGTACTTAGATTAAGATGCACGTTGAAGAACCCTGGGTGGTCGAAATATCTGGAGCCCTCCACTATGACGTCTCTGACAACCACATCTTGGCTTTGCGACGTAAAATACGAACCTATATTATCCGCAATCACTTTGCGAAAGCATGACATCGACTAAAACCGAACTTACCATTTCTATAATTCGAAACACTAGTATAATAATTATTGGCGTTTAATGTCCGAGAACCATGATGTGATTATGAGGGGCGCCGTAGTCGAAGGCTACGGAAATATTGGCTACCTGGGGTTCATTACGTGCGCCAAAATATAAGGCACACATGGCTCAAGCGTTTCGGCATCCATCGAAAATGCGGCCGGGATTCGATGCCGTGATCTTCGGGTGAGCAGTCAAGCACCACAACCACTAGACTATCGTGGCAGGTGCTTTCGAAACTTTAGAGAGGCAGAACCATGCACCCTATAAAGCTATGTTTCCAAAATTTTTCAAGGGTGGTGAGCTCGATTCTGCAAAAGATGGCCGCCTCATATTATTTTCTTTTTCGCGTTGTCAATGAGCGCTAAATCGACTGCAAGACCATTGGCAGTTTCATGAACGTGTTTAGAAAAGCGCCATAACGTAATGTCAAGCTTTCTTCGTTCCCAAGTAGCGTGATTAGGCCTTCGAACGGCAAAGCGTAAGAAAGGACTTCATTTATAATTGGGTCTGCCAAAAACACACGTACGCGCTCGCCCATTGAAAACAAATGGCGCGTGCGCATAGCGCATTTCAAATGTAACAGCAATGAAAACCTAATGTTCCTCGAAGGTCGGTATACCCATTCTTATATTTAAAGAAAACATTCTCAATATTGCAAAAATCGCGTGTAATGTTGAATTTCTCTTTACGATAGACATTGCGTTGCACGGGAAATAACTTCTTTTTTGTATGTTGAAACCTATCATACATATATTTTGAAGGTTTCCTGGCACTTGTGAACCCTTTACATGTGTTATTCTACATAAGCTATTTTATGGCGCTCCTTCGACATTTATTGGATGAGCCGGGCCAAATCGAATATTGCTAATTTTTAGTCCGAGTACGTCTGGTTGAGAAAAAGTTAGGCGAATCTGTGAGTCCGCGAGTGAGTCAGCTTCAAGAGAATTTTGGTGAGTCTGAGTCCGACTGAGTCTGGCTGACAAATATTTTGGTGAGTGAGTCCGGCTGAGTTATATTTTCGTTATATTTTCGTGTGTCTGAGTCTGAGTGAGTCGGGCAGAGTAATATTTTGGTGAGTCTGAGTCCGAGTGAGTCCGGCTGAGTTATATTTTGGTGAGTCCGAGTCCGAGTGAGTCCGGCTGAGTTATATTTTGGTGAGTCTGAGTCCGAGTGAGTGCGCTTGAGGAAAATTTTGGTGAGTCTGAGTCCGAGTGAGTCAGGTTGACGAAAATATTCATGAGTCTGAGTCCGAGTGAGTCCGTTTGAGGAAAAGTTTAGTGAGTCTGAGTCCGAGTGAGTCTGGATGACGAAAACAGCGGTGAGTCTGAGTCCGAGTGAGTTTGGTTGAAGACTAATTTCGTGAGTCTGAGTCCGAGTGAGTCCTAAGCGAAAAATATATTTATTGAGTGAGTCTGAGTGAGCTCCATTTATTTTGCCGACCTATGCAGAGGTCTCAAGCTCATCTCATCTGGCGGGCCGCAGTCACGGAATTTAGT
>JALIZH010000541.1:0-52528 GCA_030522465.1 Rhipicephalus appendiculatus
AAATGCCAATAACTTGTGTCGGAATGAAACTAATGTACATTAAGCAAGAAATGCATAACTTTCGGGATTCAAACATATATTTCACTAAAATAAACAAAGTTGGTCGCAGTTAAGATATTTTCAAGCAAACACTTCGGTACATAGGTATTTGCAGCGTCATTATATAAATCTATAATGGCAAATTTACAATTGTATCGAAGTATCTTAAGATACAATTTGGAAGTATCGTATCGGATACATTCGTTCCGGAAGTATCTTGTATCTGTATCTCCACTACTTCTTGCCTGAATATCTTGTATCGTATCGCGATACAGTATCAAAGTATCTTTCCCCAGACCTGAACCACGGTCAGATGGCGAAAGGAGTGCAACTGTGTCGGAGAGACCGGCGCAGTAGACCGACACAGCCGTTGACGAGCTTGGAGGCACTGTCGTTTCGTCTTTGACGAGGATCTTGCTCAGTGCCGAGGGACTATCTACTGGCGTCAAATGTGCGAACGGCGAGTTCAATTTCGGCGGAAGCACAATGAATGACGGCCTCGTGGCGGGAGAGAAAGTCCCATCCCAGGATGACGTCGTGGGAGCATGCAGTAATGATGATGAACTCGACGACATATAGAACGTCCTGAATGACGACGCGAGCTGTGCACACTGCTGTAGGATGAATATTCTGCGAACTAGCGGTAAGGAGGGACATCCCAGAAAGTGGCGTCGTCACTTTTCGGGAGTAAGCGGCAAAGTTTGTGTCCATAACGGATACGGCAGCTCCAGTATCGATAAGGGCAGATGCGCGAACACAGTCCACAAACACGTCGATGACATTCGATGGATTCCTCTGAGGGCTTTCACAGTTCGATAGCGTCGCAGCCCTTGCCTCGTGGACTGCGACGACTAGTTTTCCTGCTCTTGAGCGGCCGAACATGGCCGCATGGGTGACAGGGATCGACGTCGTGGCGACGTGGACCTACGAGGAGATGGAGCTGGGTGAGACCTCGGTGGCATAGACGGGGCTGAGTCGTGAAAGGGATGGCTCAGCTGGCCAGCGGCAGGTGACGGGGCAGGGAGGCGGTTGCACCCGAAATCAATAACGCGCAACGTGACCGGCGTAACCACATGCAAAGCAGATGGGTCGGTTGTCGGGTGTGCGCTATCGGTTCCGCCGGGGTAGGTCCCACCCATGTCGCAAGACCCGACGGACGGAACGGCTGCTGGAATGACTGCATGGTGGGCTGAAGTCAAGGCCTAGGGCTGACGTCAGCATACGTAGCCGGCACACCCTCTTCGGTGGACGGAGGTCGAGCGGCGGCTTCGGCGTCAGTCAGAGGTGCGGCCACCGGAAGGACTTGAGGCGGTCTGGCGACAACTTGAGCGTAACTCTGGGGCGCAGAAGCCGGAGGTTGTTGGTGGTACCATGGTCCTTCAATACTTTCTTCTGGTCATGAAACTCCCGCGAAAGTTTCATATAGGGACAAAAAGTGGCCACCAGAGGCGCCACCGTAAGCAGGAGGGCATCGATCGGCCGCGCTTGGCAGGGCTGTAGCGCGTTCGCGGAAGCGTTTCCCATCAAGTACACTTCTTCAGATATTTTCCTTTGCCGTGTTCTCGCTGACAAATCATAGCAGCTATTAGTATTGTCAAAGTGGCCCATGATGCGCGTTGTCAAATTGCCCAAGTCCTTGATTGCTGGCAATGTTTTAACTGAGTCCGTCTGTAAAGTGACGCGCATTCGTAGCGTTCCTAAATTTCTCGATTCCTGCATAGTCGCTTTCCGGCTTAAACCGAACACTGTGACTGGTTCTAGATGACTGAAAGGTTAACATATTTTGCGCTAGAGATTGCGGAGCAGCCGTGCTCTGGCTGCACGTAACGTTCATTTTCGGAATAATTGTCACTTTATTCTATAGGGCATCACGAAGCAGCCAATAGAAGTTCGCGTGCCAATAAACAAATCTGTATATCGGGGTGACTTGGCATTAACAGCCTTGAAGTACCTCTTGAGAGATATCGTTAGTGAAACATAGCTCAAAAATTAAATGCTCAGAATGAGGCACCACAAGACCGAGAGGGATGCTCAAGTTATGTTTTTTTTCTTTTTTTCTTTGATGTCATAATTTGCGCCCTTCATTTTAAAGATTAAAAAAATGAGATCAAACTGTTGTGAGCTGCTAGATATAGGCACTACGTGCTATTTCGAAGCGAAAGCTTTTGATTTTACGCATGCAGATTTGATAACGCAGCCGAGTTTGAGCACAGGCACATAGAGTTTATTCAAATCTGCGTTTCATAAACTGTGGATGAAAGTTGGGAGATGGAGTGAACGACACAACAAAAATCACTGAAAAAAATTTATGCCCCCTGGTTTCCTCCCCTCGTTTGGCCGGGCAGGATAAACGACGTCCGCCAGCACGAAACAGGTTTGTTTTGCTCACACGTAAAAAAGGCAGACGGCACTTTATAAAAAGTGCGCAACTTCTGCCGTAGTGCTCACGAAATGTGTTCCACAGCCAACACTGGCCGAAGAAGTGCGGTTGTCCAGCAGGATGTTCTCAACAATGTTCATGTAAACACTGGCACAGGCAAAAATTTTGTCCTCGGTGCACATTTCCACATGTTCTTCCCCAATTTGCAAGAGCCGCAATAATTTCTCCGGTGGCACTTGCAAAAATCCTCTTGTCTTCATCGGGAGTTGCTTCTGAGTGTTTGGAGGCAGTCCGTGCAGCTTATTTTAGCAAACTTTTTTGCTACATAGCCACCAAGGTAATCCAAAATGCAGTCCCTCGTTGACTCGGGATCAATTTTGTTAGCGTAGTGAGCGGGTAGGATACTTGCAAGCTTTGTGCCAGACTTACTTACCATCGATTTCTTCGTCGGCTGCACGGGAGAAGTCTGCATTCGCGACTGTCGCATCACAATCCGGAGAAAGCTTTCGCGGCCTTTTTTTTAGAGGTGGGCCCTTCGTTGCACGCGAACGCTGTTTTGGTTTGGAGAGGTAAGAAGGCAAACCTTCAAAAATCCTTGGTACGGCGTCTTCCACCAGTCTCGGTTCTCGGGGCAGCGAAACGATGTCTCCGTTCACTGTGCACACGTCCGCACGTACAAAGTCACTGGCGTCGAAATGTTTTTCACACACGCGAGCGTACTTTGAGTCGAACGAAAATCCGGCAGTCTCCTGTCGCGGGATCGCACGTTTCCACCTGTCGCGTTGTTCTGCGTTGGCTGGTAAACATAACAGGGAAACTTTTTTCGACGGTGCCCTTGTATCCAGTGACAGCCCGGCCCGCAGCAGGTGTTGGGCATCGCTGTCAACACGATGCGACCCCGAAAAGCAAAAAAGGAAGGCGATCAGCACGACCACCACCACTCCGCGCCAACAGTCCGCTAATGGCGGCCAGGAGAGCAGCCGGCCGAGCCGGCTTCCTCGTCCCCCTACTAGCTACGCCAGCGCCGCGGCGCGGAAAGTGCGGGCGGTATATGAAGATCTCCCATTGAGTGACGCGGGAGTTTCATGACCAGAAAGTATTGAAGGACCATGGTGGTACGCTGGCATGACCTCGGAAATTTCTTGCTCAATCACTCGGCGGAGGGGAGGAAGAAGGGTAGTCGCCGATTGTTGAACGGCCAGCGGGTGGGCAAAGGCCAGGAGAGAGAACTGCCGTGCGATTTCCTCAAGGATGAACGATTTCAGCTCTGGCAGCAGCGCCGCCTGGTCAGAGGTGGCCACCAAGCCAGTAAGCTCTGCATCTCGTGAAGGAGAGCGAAGGGTGATCGAACGCTGCCGGCGGAGCTCCTCGTAGCTCTGGCAGAGCGTTATGACGTCGGCCACTGTGACAGGGTTTTTGGTGAGCAGCATGGTGAAGGCATAGTCGTCAATACCTTTCATGACGCTTCGAATCTTGTCAGACTCAGACATGGTTTCGTTGGCTTTCTTACACAACTCAAGGACATCCTCGATATAACTGGTGAATGACTCACCGGCCTTCTGAGCACGTGCGCGTAAGCGCTGTTCCGGATTTCAGCTTACGAACGGCAGGGCGGCCAAAAACGTTGACGACGGTGGTCTTGAAATCGGACCAAGTCCCAAAATCGGATGCGTGGTGGTTATACCACAAACCTGCTACTCCCGCAAGGTAGAACACCAAGTTGGTCAACTTGCCGTCGTCGTTCCATTCGTTGGGGACGCTCACGCGCTCGTAAAGTCCGAGCCAGTCCTCCACGTCGGTGGCTTCGGCGCCAGTGAAGATGGGTGGATCGCGGATGCGTGGGACACCGGGACAAGGGGGCGGCATGGGGGGAGGCGTTTGCTGGGAAGCATCTTGGGGCATGGTAGATGGTAGGGTAAGAGATCGAAGCTCCACAGGCATCGAATGGGAGCACAGCACTCTCCACCAATTTGATAAGGCATTTATTTGCCGGTACTCAGAGATACTGCGTAATGGCGGCAGTCACGGCCAGGCGCGAACTCTCAGCGCGAGCGGCGTCTTTTTGCAGATGACCCACTAGAAGGCTCTCAAGAGTGCAACCCATTTCTAGGTTCCAATGCATCGCTACAATATATATATATATATATATATATATATATATATATATATATATATATATATATATATATATATATATATATATATATATATATATAGTGAAGAAGATGAGAGAACTTGTCGTGACTGCTAGTCTCTTTTATAAAACAGTGCTGCTCCTAAACGCCTTATTTTAATTGGTGGAGGTGCGGGGTATTCCCATAATCCTGGAACTTCGGAACCGTATGTCGCCTCCAGTTGCTACTATGTCCACGGACGAAGACCAGCAGGCGGCCGCCTCGACTCCATCGACTCCGGCTCCTGTCTGTTCCGGCGCCATTCCGCAACGCGACCCGCCTCCCCTTCAGTGGGACCGATGACAAGGACGTGGAAGATTGGCTCGACGAATACGACCGGGTGAGCAAGCACAACAGATGGGACGATGCGTACAAGCTTACCGTCGTCCAGTTCTATCTAACGACGTCGCCAGTCTGTGGTACCGTAACCACGAGAGGGACCTTCCCACCAGGTGAGCCTTCAGAACGGCGTTCGCGGATCTGTTCGGCCGTCCAGCGCTTCGCAAGCTGCGTGCCGAACAACGCTTGCGCGCTCGAGCCAGCTACAAGATTACATCAGCTTACAAGAAGATGTGGTCGACCTTTGCCGGCGTGTTAACCCGGCGATGACGGAAGCCGAGAAGATCAAAAACATCTTGAAAGGTGTGACTGACGACGCATTTCAGATGCTCGTCGCCAAGAACCCGCGAACGGTAGCGGACGTAATTCAACTCTGTCAAAGATATGATGAGCTCTGGAAGCAGCGTGAATCCACTCGTCGCGCCAGTGCGTCATGCACCATGATTTCCGCTTTAACGTCGGGTGGCATAGCGGACGACCATTCTGCCTTGCTCATTGAGATTAAGCAGTTCGTACGCCAAGAGGTCGCACGCCAGCTGTCCCTGGTGCCAAATGCCTTTGAACGCGCACCGTCTACTTTGCCGCCATCGATTCAACGAGTCGTTCAGAAGCAAGTGTCCGAGGTCCTACCCGTAGCCCATGTACAACCTGTGGTTGCTCCGCTGACTAATGCTGAAGCAGTGACCGCACCACGACGTTTGCCTGTCGGGAACACCTACGTCCCCACGCGCCTTTTTGCAGCACCACCTGAGCCTGTGTATCAGGCCGCTCGTCCGTTCTCCCGACCAACACCACGCCTTCAAAACCCATGGCGCACTCAAGACAGCCGGCCCATATGCTTTACCTGTGGCTTTGCTGGTCACGTAGAACGGTTTTGCCGACGGCGTGAGTTTTTCCTGCGTGACGACGTGCGACCGAACACCTACGACCTTCCACCGAGAGCTCAGCCTGCTTCATCTGACCCGCCTGCCGACATGGACACATTTCCAACTCGCCAGAACTTCAACAGACACCGGTCGCCTTCCCTCGGTGCCGTTCTCTTTCCCCAATGCTACAACGCCCTTGCCCTGTCCCTGAGGAAAACTTAAAGCCGCAGTTCCGGAGGCAACAACTGCGCAGTTTTCGAACTCTACAAGACCTCGTCTTTCGCCGTCTAATGTCGTTGCTGTCTCCGTTGAAGGTGTACCTGTTTTAGCACTGGTCGACACAGGCGTCGCAGTGTCTGGAATGAACGAAAATATTTGCCCCCGACTCAAGAAAGTAACGACGCCTCTTCACGACTACGTTTTGAGCACTGCGAGTCGGCAACAACTTCGCCCTTTCGCTGCGTGCACGGCACGCGTTGTTATTGCAGACGATATTTATGCCGTCGAATTTTTAGTGCTGCCGCAGTGTTCCCACGAAGTTATACTGGGGTGGGACTTTCTCTACACTCACCGTGCCGTCATCGACTGTGCCCGTGCCGAAGTCGAGTTCTCGCCGTTATGTGACTCTGCTGCAGTCGACTCGCCACCTTCACCTGCAAAAGTTTTTGCTGTCGACACACCGATACCTCCTTTTTCATCTGCGCTAGTGCCACTTTCCTGTGCCGTCTCTATTGGCTCAACTGTTGTCTTTACGCCGTCTGAAACCACTGTCCGCCGCAAGTGCTTCTTGATTCCTTTCGCTGTTCTCACCATCCACGATGGATCAAGCGCAATTTCTGTTTCTAATCCGTTTCCCTCGCCTTCCGAATTACTGCGAGTAGAGTGCCTCGGCCTTGCCGATGACGTTGATCCTTTGTGTGCACATGTGGTTCCTGATCACTCGACTCCGCTTGATATCGACGCCGTTGATTGCTCCCCGTTGCCCTCCCAGCCATCATTCACCGAAGCACTTTCTCGATGCATCGACAGCAACGTCACGGCCCAGCAGCGCGCCGACATCATCGCCCTCCTCGAGCGCTTCCGCACAAGCTTCGACTACGAGCAACCAACTTTTCGCCGTGCTTTCACGGTATCTCACCAAATAGACACTGGCATTCACGCTCCTTTACGCCAGCGTCCATATCGCGTGTCGTCATCTGGGCGTCGTATTATCGCCGAACAAGTGGACGACAAGCTGAAGCGCGCCGCCATTGAGCCCTCTAACAGCCCATGGGCCTCCCCGGTTGTTCTAGTAAAGAAAAAGGATGGCTCAATACGATTTTGCGTCGACTACCGCCGGTTGAACAAGATTTCCCGCAAAGATGTTCACCCGCTACCTCGCATACACGACGCTCTCGACTGCTTGCAAGGAGCCGAGTTTTTCTCGTCGTTAGACCTGCGCTCCGGTTATTGGCAGGTTCCGATGGCTGAGGCTGATCGCCCCAAAACGGCTTTCATTACCCCAGATGGCTTATATGAATTTAACGTCGTGCAATTCGGGCTATGCAATGCCCCCTGCCACGTTCGAGCGCATGATCGACAACATCCTCCGTGGCCTGAAATGGCAGACACGCCTGTGTTACTTAGACGATATTGTCATATTTTCAAGCGACTTTTCAACACATCTTCAGCGTCTCGAAACAATGCCCGCTCGCCTCAGCTCTGCCGGCCTACAGCTCAACTTGAAGAAGTGCTGCGTTGGCGCTCAACAACTCCTTGTACTGGGCCATGTCGTCTCTCGAGATGGCGTTCTTCCAGATCCGACGAAACTTCGTGCCGTTGCCGAGTTCCCTAAGCCGAAGACGATAAAAGAACTTCGCAGCTTCCTCGGCCTATATTCATATTTTGGTCGTTTTATTCGCAACTTTGCCTCCATCATATCACCCTTGACTGAACTTCTGCGCTGCAACCACGACCTTTCGGGATGGTCACCGGCATGTGATGATGCATTCGCCACACTCCGTCGCCTTCTTACATCCGCTCCAATCCTGCGACATTTTGATCCACTTGCCCCGACAGAAATACACACGGATGCTAGCGGTATCGGTCTCGGTGCTGTGCTTGCCCAGCGTAAACCTGGATTTTACGAGTACGTCGTCTCCTACGCCAGTCGTGCACTCACCAAAGCGGAAGCCAACTATTCCGTGACAGAGAAAGAATGTCTAGCCATTGTATGGGCCATAGGAAAGTTTCGACCCTATCTTTACGGGCGCCCATTTAGTGTGGTTACAGACCACCATGCCTTATGTTGGCTTTCTTCTTTTAAAGATCCATCCGGCCGGCTCGCCCGCTGGGTGCTCCGGCTCCAAGAATACGACCTTCATGTTATTTACCGATCTGGACGCAGACATTCCGACGCAGATGCTCTGTCCCGATCGCCCCTACTGCTGTATCGTGCTAATTGCGGAACTGCGGCTAGGCGCATCTGCGCGGCGCGTGCACACAGCTCTTCGTGGACTGACGAAGACGACGATCGTAGGCCTTTGGAATAAACCCTGTTTTACTTGTGGTCCTGGCCTGTGTCCGCTGCGTTAGTTCAGTGGCGACAAAGATGGGATGTTACTCCGGTATAATCTTCTGCTGAAGGCGGACGACCAGAAGGCATGGGATCTCGCCCACCAGCTTTCGATGAAGCAGCGGGAAGCTGGGGTACGTACCGCATACGTCTTGAAACGTTCTTCGAGGGACATGAAGTAACGGGTCCCGGGAAGCGCCACGCCTTGCTTATTTCTTCGCTGAGCGACAGCGTTGTACGGGTATTACAAGGACGTAATCCGAGCACCCCGGTCAACAGCTTAAGCTACGACCTGGTTGTGGACTGTCTGGAAGATCAGTACAACCCGCAAGCTAATGAAATAGCAGCCAGTTATGTGTTTTTCATGCGGAAGCAAAAGGAAGGCGAGAGTGTGCGAGATTTCATCGCGGAACTCAGGAGGCTAGCCGAAAGCTGCAACTTCGGTAGTACGATGGACCGTATGTTACGAGATCGCATCGTTTGCGGTATCCGGGACGACGACGCACGACGCTCTTTGTTGACGCGACGTAAGCTGACCTTGAAAGAGGCCGAGGACTTCGCCAGGGCTTCCGAGAAGGCGCAGGAAGACGTCCGTGACATGCAGGAGACTGGCGTGGGCAACGGAAGTGGTACCACGAACGCCCTGCAGCGACTACGACGATGCGAGTACCGGCCGCTGAGCAGCAACCTGGAAAGCAGTCGCCCACGGTGCGAAAGTTGCGACAGGCCGCATGATTCCAACGTGTGCCGACATCAAAACACCAAATGCCGTCAGTGCGGGAGGAAAGGTCACCTGGCTAGGGTAGGAGTCGTTCCCGGACGTCAGGTGCATATGTCGTAGAAGAATATGAAAGCGAGAGAGAAGAAATTATGCTGGCCTTGGAGGCCCACAGTGCGACCGACAGGGACGTCTCGCGGCCTCTCGAGAAGGTTTTGACGTGGGGAGGGCAGAAACTGAGCATGATAATCGACACTGGCTCGCCGGTGAGTGTGATTCCAATGAGTGTATACGAGAGACATAGAAGGCGGTGGCCAGCTCTCACAAAAACTGCCCTGCGACTGTCATGCTTTCTTGGACCCCCTGCCCGTCATTGGCAACCATGGACGTGAAGTCTGGGACAGTAACCGTGACCAGTACGTTAGTGGTGGTGGGCTGTAAAGGACCACTTCTTTGCGGCCGGCGTACCATAGAAGAATTTTGCAAGGCCGGCGTGTCTCTTTTGGACACCAAAAGTGCTGCGTGTTTAAACTTTGTTCAAGAGAATGCGCAGTTGAAAGCCCTACCCAAACCATACATGTAAGCGTCACATTCAAGCCCAAGTGGCTTACAAGGATCATAATGAACTAGAAAGTTTGCCTTTTTCATAGCATTCTTCGCTTCTTGAAATGCGCTTTCTTGCGCCTGTCCCCCATTTCCAGGCAACTCCCTTCGTCAGCAATGCATACAGTGGTGCTAGCATGGTTAAGAGGCTTGGCAAGAATTTGGAGTAATACGTGATTAGCCAAGAAAAGATTTCAACTGGTTCACCGAGGTTGGCGCCGGTGCACCTAGTATGACGCTGAGATTGTCCTGCAAAGGATGCAGGCCTTTTTCGTCGATGCGGGGGGCCCAGAAATGTCACTTGCTTTTCTCGGAATCTGCATTTGGTTCTATTCAGCTTCAGGCCGCTGTCCTGCAGTCGTTGGAACACTTGTCGCAATACAGACATATCGTGCTTCTTTTCCGCGACGATAATGTCATCTAGGTAGACTTTCACTCCTGGAAGGCCTCGGAGGACTTACTCCATGCGCCTTTGGAACAGAGCTGGGGCTGAAGCGATTCCAAAAGCGAGGCGATTGTAACAGTAAAGTCCCTTATGCGTGTTCAGCACTGCGATCTTTTTAGCTTCGTCGTCTAGAGGAAGCTGGTTGTATGCGTTATGTAGGTGCAACGTACTAAAGACTTCACCTCCAGCAAGCGCTGCGAAGATATCGTGAACTTTCGGCAGATGATACTGTTACAAGTAAGTCGCTGGATTCACCGTTAACTTAAAGTCCCCACAGAGTCTTATGTCACCGTTCTTTTTCGCCACGGGAACTACCGGCGTTGCTCATTCAGAGACGCTGATCTGGGAAAGCACTCCTTCTTCCCCTAGGCGATCAATCTCTGCTGAGACTTGGGAACGCATTGCATAAGGCACGGTCCGTGCTTTGCAAAACAGAGGCCGAGCGCCTTCTTTGATGTATAGTTTAACGGGAGGCCCTTCAAAGCAACCCAGTTTGTTGTCAAACAGCTGCGAGTACAGTCCAGCCTGCAAGCGCTGTGGAAGACCCGGTCCTACCCAGACGTTCAACTCGCAAAAGAAGAGTTCCGGACAGGTTTTAGAAGGAAGTTCAGTATCTCACCAGACACTTTAGGGGAAGGAAGTGCTGTATCGCGCTAATTGCGGAAATGCGGCTAGGCGCATCTGCGCGGCGCGTGCACACAGCTCTTCGTGGACTGACGAAGACGACGATCGTAGGCCTTTGGAATAAACCCTGTTTTACTTGTGGTCCTGGCCTGTGTCCGCTACGTTACTTCACCTACCATATAGTGTCGAGTCGCCATCTTCGCCTACGCACGACGTGTCTGCACTTTGTGTCAGCGACATGCGGGTGGAGCAACAGAAAGACCCCTGGGTTGCTTCAATGGGCCTCCCTCGCAATACATCCTTAGAGGTATGCGCCGTCAAACACAGCACTTCGTTATCCGGGACGGTTTACTATACCGACGACATTATCTCTCCGAAGGACGCCGATGGCTTTTGGTTATTCCTGGACATCTCCGCTCGAACATATGCGCCTCCTTTCACGCCAACCCACACTGCGCGCATGCTGGAGCGTTGAAAACTTACACCCGCTTGTCCCAGCGCTATTACTGGAGAGTAATCTATCGCTTTGTTCGTCGCTATGGCCGTTCCTGTATCGCTTGCCAGCGCCGGAGGAATCCAATTCCCCGTTCTCCAGCTCCACTACAGCCCTTACCTTGTCCTGCTAGACCGTTCGACCGTGTCGGTATCGATCTCTATGGACCTCTTCCGATCACACCTGCTGGACATCGTTGGATCCTCGTTGCCATCGATCACCTTACGCGCTACGCAGAAACTTCACCCTTGCCATGTGCATCGGCAAGTGACGTCGGTTCTTTCATATTGCATCACATCATCCTACGTCATGGTGCCCCGCGTGAGTTGCTCAGCGACCGAGCACACTTGTTTTTGTCGGACACAGTTGAATCGCTTCTCAAGGAATGCCAGGTGATTCATCGGACCACCACCGCGTACCACCCTCAAACAAATGGCATCACAGAGAGGTTCAACAGAACATTACATATGCTGTCCAAGTACGTCGCTTCCGACCACTCTAACTGGGACCGTGTCCTCCCATTTGTGACGTACGCGCATAATACTGCTGTACAGACAACCACCGGGTTCTCTCCATACTTCCTCCTTTACGGACGCGAGCCTCCTTGCATGCTAGACACCATCCTTCCTTACAGCCCTGATGTTGCTGAGTCGACGACGGTGGCACAAGCTGCTAAATACGCGGAAGACTGTCGCCAGATTGCCCGCTCCCTCACTACAGCCGATCAGCAACGCCAAAAACACCATCGCGATAGCTCGGCGCCTCCGGCATCTTATGCCCCTGATGACCTTGTCTGGCTTTGGATCCCTTCAACCAGTCCTGGTCTCTCAACGAAACTTCTGTCCAAGTATTACGGCCCTTACCATGTGGTGAAACAAACTTCACCTGTGAATTACCTTGTGGAGCCGCTTGCGCCGTCCCGTGATCAACCACGCCGTGGACGCAAGACTGTTCACATAGATCGCCTAAAACCGTATTACGACCGCGCTGTCGTTTCCTGCCCCTACGTCGTCAGGATGGTTCTTTTCCGGAGGGGAAGAAAATGTAGTAAAGAAGATGAGAGCGACTCCAAAAGGCAGCGGGTACTACTCAGACAGAGAAAAAGATGACGTTGGGTTGTCTCGGCGCTTAGGCTGGTTCCGCCATCACCACGCAACTTGTCGTGACTGCTAGTCTTTTTTATAAAACAGTGCTGCTCCTAAACGCCTTGTTTTAATATGTATATATATATATATATATATGTATATATATATATATATATATATATATATATATTGTAAGGATGACAACGCTGAAGCGGCGCGGGCACGCGCTAAGCGACTGGGAAGAGAAGTAAGACGAGGGGCAGATAATAGAACAACCAGCCAACGATCAGGCGTTGTGTCTATTTGTCTCGTTACAATGGCGCAGTCGTTATAAACGAAGCCCTACGGCAGAAGCCACCTGTGCTACAGCGTCTTCGGCGTTGAAGACCTGCCACTCAAGGAACGTCGTCGACGCTTCCTAGGCCATGGAATCCGCAAGCTTGCCGCCGCAGGAAGCCCAGTTCGGGGACGGCGTCCAGGCCTCCTCGGTACCCGCTTACCAGCCGGCGCAACAAGCACCGTCCGGGGGAAGGCGTCCAGGCCTCCTCGGCGGCTCGACGGTATTATACCGGCGCTCCCATTTATCGGGTAGACCATACTTCCCTGATCCAGGACATCGCCGCGCTGATTGCTACGACCGCTACATATTCTGCCGCCGCTGCCAATGGTCCTCCAGGCAGCTCACCCGACGATGCTGGGAGGATCATCCGCGAAGCGGCGCGCTTGTCTCAACAACTTTGCAGCTTGGCGCCTTCGAACTGCGGGATCTCAACCACCGCCGTGAGTAGCGGGGGGCCCCCCGCATTCTCCGCGGCCAGCGCCCCTGGCTCCTCGGGTTATTTAGTCTCCTCGCATGACCTTCTCACGGACGTCATGCGGGCGACATCCTTGCTCGCCCAGGAGCTAGACCGTTTCGCCAAGCGAACTACCGGGTCCTTGTACTCTACACTACCATCTACGGTTGAATCGGAGCTGCCAGAGTTCCGAGGATTCCAGGACGATGCCGTCCTGTGGATCAAAACAGTAAATGCTCTCGGCACCCGCTACGCTTGGCCGGACTATCGAAAATGGCTGGTGGCCATCGAACGCCTTCGAGACGCTGCAAAAGCCTGGCACAACTACGAAGGTCTGCAACAACAATCCTGGCGTCAATGGTGTGCCAGACTGACTACTGTTTTTCGGCCACTTTCTCAAGCCAGTGCTGTCCCCAATGCCGACTATATCTATCCCGTGGACCGGAGAGGGGAGGCACACCACCTCGACATGACACCTCGGCCCTCCACCACCCTTCCTCCTTTCGGTGAACAAGATCATGAAGGGTACAGTGTAGCTGTGCCCTTTACCAACGCACTCTCTGTCGGACACCAAGCTCACGTGAAGCGCCAACTCGATTGTACATTGGAGCCCTCCAGCTCCACGACAAAAAACTTCTCTGGCCGCTCTACAACTGGCGTCGGACGCGGGAGCTGCACCCCGCTGCTACTCTCAGTCTCTGCGCCTCAACCCGACACCATACCATCACTGAGAGAGACCGAGACCACTACTTATCCCGTGCAGTTGCAGGAACCAGCCCCGTATTCGCCTTCACAGGGGCACATTCAGATACCAGCTTCTCTCGTGCTTTACAACCTACGGTGGAAGCGCCTAAAGAGCGCAAGCCATCCCTCCCTGCGCTCGGTGATGAAGATCATGAGGGGCATGGTCTCGGCGCTGAAGATGCCCACAGCAGTCACCCCAATGAAGGCTTCAAGTGTTCCGCGGCGGACACGACCGACCGCGAGCTGTGTTCTCTGCCACAGATGGGAGCAACTACGAGGCTACTTCCCACACCAGACAAGACCACCCAGAAGCCACAACAGTTGGCGAGGCCGCCTCCAAGCTCGCCAGTGCTTGAGCACATGGAGGGGCCAGATTTTCTCGTGCCTGACATACCCCTCGCTCAGACAAAGAAACCAAAGCTTTTGAGGCATGTGCGGCTGTCCTCTGTGTCAAGCCTGATGGCAGTGGACGCCCGTTACTCGGAACTACCTGGCGTGTGCTGTGGGAGACAGAGAAGATGGTTTCCATGTGGTCACGACACATCAGTGCAGTTACATACCGTGCCATCGCGAGTCTCCTACGGTGTGTCCAGAGGTGCGACGAGAGAGGCGACAGCGGTGGCTACGACCTTCCTTCAATAGCCAGTGCCGCCCACCAGAAACATCCGCCCTCCAGCATTTACAGACACAGCTGATCCGATTTCTGCAAAGACCTCCAAGAAGCAGTCAATTTCGCCCTCCAGAGACACTCCGCGGCTGGACACTACGTCGCAGTCGTGGCCTAGTGTAAGGATGACAACGCTGAAGCTGCGCGGGCACGCGCTAAGCGACTGGGAAGAGAAGGAAGACGAGGGGCAGATAATAGAACAACCAGCCAACGATCAGGCGATGTGTCTATTTGTCTCGTTACAATATATATATATATATATATATATATATATATATATATATATATATATATATATATATATATTATTATATGTATATATATAGAAGCGATAAAGAACGATGTTCGTGGAAACACCTTTAAATAATCACAAACGTTTCGGCCCATGATACTTCATTACTCGTATTGCCCTGTTGCATTTTCCTCAGCCCAGAGTAACAGGCCGGGGCGTACTAGCTCAGGCCACCCTCTCTGCCTTCTATTACGTTTTCTCTTTGATTCCTTGGACACAAATGATATATTATTTCCTAAGGAATAAAAGGTTATGCCA
This sequence comes from Rhipicephalus appendiculatus, assembly GCA_030522465.1. NCBI lineage: Eukaryota > Metazoa > Arthropoda > Arachnida > Ixodida > Ixodidae > Rhipicephalus > Rhipicephalus appendiculatus. Next base: position 15,076 of record JALIZH010000541.1, read on the forward strand.
ATAGGAAGCAGTAAAGAAATAAACAGCACATATTGCAACGTACAACTTTTTGAACCACTGTGTAGTACCGTTAAACAAGAAAAATGAAATGAAATCTGAAAGTTAAATATGGGGGGTGTTACGTCCCAAAACCACGATATGATTATGAGGGACGTGGAAGTGGAGGGCTTCGGAAATTTTGTCCATCTGGTGTTTTTGACGTGCACTGACATCGCAGAGTACACGGGCCTCCGTCGAAATGCGACTGCCATGGCCGGAACCGAACCCGCTACCTTAGGGTCAGCAGCCGAGCGCTGTAACTACTGGTCTACCATGGTGGACATGAGGGTTAAATAAAATGCCCAGAAAGTTGCCGTAGACTCTGCAGGTGAAGAAAATCAACAGCTTATAAAAGGCAAGGAAATCTGTCTTTGTGTGATGAAACACCATGCCCAAAACGAACACAAACCAAATAAGCAACTAGACGATGCGCTCGCACGTCAGAAATATACAGAAAGCAACAAACTTTACTCTTAAGCATTCAAGCACCGCCTTTCTGCTTTCATTCAATGAAGCCATAACGCGGGAAATACAGGGACAAAAAAGGAGGTCCTGCGAAGTGGACTTAGCTTTTTGAACGATTCTGAATTACCAACAGTCCATCCTTTTGAAACATAAGAATCGCTTGTGTAATTGAAGAACGACATGACCTTCAAGATAAGTTACTGAAAGGCTCTTGGCTAAGTTGGGAGATACTGATGACTTCCCCGAATAGGGAGAATCGTGCCTTCGGGAGGGGGGTCCTCAGCATTGTAATTTTAGTCATGACTATTTGTCTTTGGAGTATGAATCTCTGGCACAAATTTAGTTGGCTTGAAGGCGGGGATATCTCTAGGGTTTCCGTTGCTAGCTTCGAGTACTGCTCAACACCTTTATCACACATTGCAGCCCTCGTTTACGAATCTTCTGTGAACAACGCCCACACCGCGCTCCTTTTGCGATTGCTCGCCATTACGACATCACAAAGGAAGCAGTATGCACACCAAAATGAAATGATAACGCAATATACCAAGCAAGCAATACGTGTATTTTGCCGACGGTTAACCAGCACACGATAGAACAAATGGGCGCGAGAGGAGGTGAACGCAGTAGTAGGCTGTGAGCAGAGAGAAGCCGGCGAGTGCCTTTCTGCCTCGTTCTCGCCTTTAAGCTTTCAGGAGGGCTTAAAAATGGGCTCCGTGGGTGACGGAGACCAGGGCGAGTTCATTGCTGACTCTATGCGTTAGGGCCGCCACGGGCTTTGGGTTCGTTCTACTAGCGTACATATGCGCTGTAGTGAAAAAGATTATGTGCGCTCGACTTTTGCGTCTCGGCATCACTGGCCTTGCACTCATGCGCACCGGTCGAGGGGCAGGGTTGGGGGGTGGGGGGTGGCGGTTGCCGTAATCAAATAATCGAAGACGTTTCATCGATTAATTCGATTAATCGGAACACGGAAATCGATTACGATTCATCGATTAACTGTGCACCTTTAACAGATTAATTGATCATCGATTTTACCATCCCTAAACAAGGGCCGTTCTTGCGCAGTAGTTGTCCACCGCCGCCGCCGGTGTCCGTAACCACTATCACACGAAATAAGAAAAAGATAAATAAATAAAATTATCTAGGACAGAATGGCAATCAGACCCGGGCCCTGGTCCGATTTTATTGACATTTTGCTTATTTCATTTTGCTTATTTGCAAATTTTCATAGAGTTACGTGTGTTTCTTCAGGAGTTATGATTAGAGGCCGGATTTTTAGGCACTCAAAAATTGCGTTTTAGGCGCGAAAAACAGGCAGACAAAACACAGTTTTAGGCCCCCAAAATCGTAAATATAGGCACAATAAATATTTACAAATGTGTCTACAGCAGGAAAGCAAACAAATGTTATAGTTTATGATGGCACAAAGGCGTCAATGGTTTAATTAGCTATGCTATTGTCCGTTTTTCCGCACGGTTTCCAGAACACGGTCCCTTCTTGTATTTTCCAGCATTGGTGAGTTAGGTGTCCGCTGTCGCATAAACACGCTCCTGGGTCTCTTTCTCTTCGACATGGCTGTGAAGGGCAGCCCAGGAGCTAATATCCAGACCGCTAAAAGGCATGAAGTGTCTTTTAGCCTCGTATTGGCCTGGGGTAATCGCGCAGGGTCAATTTATCCTCTGTCTGTGAACACCTTAAAGGCCCCTTACCAGGTTTGAGCATTTCGAGCTGGAAAGCGTAATGCATGCACTGGGCGCTAACGATCACGTCTGCCAAGATTTGCAACGCTACGCACCTCGGAAAGAGGTGAAATGTCAGACTAAACGCCGCTTGCCCTTGATCTCACGCGCGCGCACCAATATGGAGGAGGTGACGTACATTAAGGAATGGTTCTGCGTACGTCAGAGTATAGTACGTGACACTGCGAGAATGATTCGAGGCGACATGTGTAATTTGTGCAATCTGTTGCTTGAATAGAACAATGAAAAAGTTGTAGAAATATTAAAACATACAAATGGAATCTGTGTTCGTTTTTATTTATTATTTTACTTCGAATCGAGCGCGATGCGAGACTCCACTCTAAGAAAAAAGTTACACCATCTCCCGCTAAAGGGAACCATGTGCAGATGCGAAGCAGCGGGCGCTAACGCTTACACTGGCGGCGGCGTTGACGATGGCGCTCATCGCGGCGTTGACCAGGAGAGAAACCTGGGGAGGCGCAACCACGCAGTGATAGACAGGTGTTTCCTGCTGGAACATGCCAATCGCTGCTAATGGGCAATGAGAGACAGAAGACTGATGGACACAGCGACCCGCAGTCCGCTTTCAGTTAACGCGCACGCTGCAAATTTTTATGGTTCAACAACGCACAGGAGAAATCTCCCACCGGCACCACCTTGCAGGTCAAGATCCATTGCCATATATAAGGGGTGGCCAGTGAACGGTTGTGCAGCGCGAGCAGTCGGTTTTTTCAACCAAGAAACTCGCTAGCAGACGCTGCCTGCGTCGGCTTCGCGAGGCGAGAGAGGGGGGAGCGTAGGAGAGCATAGAGAGGGGGGGGACGCGCATGCGCAGTGGGGGTGTGGACGCCGCGGGGAGGGTTGCCTGGAGGAGAGGGGGGGAGCGTAGGAGGGGGAGAGAAGGAAGGGACGCGCATGCGCAGTGAGAGTCTGGTCGTGTTTGGCGTGTTTTTGATACATTGTCTATTACAGCAGTTCCAGCGGTGCGACGCGCTGTGTCGTGGTATGGATACATAATCCATGCCAGCCTCTCCAAGCGCAGAAAGGGATCCATCCCACACAAACGGGCAGTACACTAGAACGCCGAAACGATACAACACCGCTGTGTGCACGACCTGGCTTGGGCATGTCAAGCGCACCCAATGTAACCTTGCGTGCGCATGACGTGTTGATGCGTCTGCGTCGTGTGATCTTCCGGCTCCGAGTTGCTCCGATACCGAAGAGGGCAGGGAAGGAATTTGGCTTGCGAGTGGCAAGTTTCAAGCTCACCTACCAGTATCATGCTTTCGCGGCTCGTAATGAGCCAGTTAAAAAGTTCTTGGGGTACAAAGCTCTTCATTGGGCACGCAACAACTTCCAGTGTCTGACTAAAGTTTCTTATGTGACCTGGTGAAGCACCCTTTAAGAAGTAAATTACAAACGAAACGAAAGCCAAATGTAGATCTGATTTTTTTTTACCTGCACTCTACATTCCCCTGACGGCACTCCATGCATGGTTTCGCTTTCGTTCTCCATCTTCCTGCTGCTGCACAGAGGTACCTATTGTTTTCTGCCCGCGCCACACACGCGTCTTCAAGCAGGTGCTTCAATTCCTTGGGAAAACTGGACTGGAAAACCGGCTGTAAAAGCCGCCCTCCACATCCTTGGCCACGAACGCGACTCTCCTCTTTTCTCCTCTCCTCTTGCCACCTTTATTTTCTCTCCCCATTGCACTGTATACGCTGGGACGTGCTCCCATTTAGGGTTGCAGAAATAGCGCTTTTTCCTCTCCTCCTACTCACCCTGCTCCAACCGCTCTCGGCATGTCAGTGCGGTGGGGTAAAGTAGCCGGCGCGTCCCATTTTGCTGCTGCTAGCGCTTGCTTACCGGAAGTTTGTTGAACTAGGGAAATAAGTTGTGGCACCCCACAGAGTTCCGAAGCGTCAATTTTTCCCGGTAATATGAATTACGGTCTCAAATGTACTCGAAAGCAAAATTTGAGTTTAAATAGTGCTCATATGGGCGCCATTTTTGAAAATAGGCATTTATAGGCACTTATAGACATTTAGGCACAAACCCGAAAAATAGGCATTTATAGGCACTATAAAAACACTATAAAGGCCCTCCCTAACCCCTAGTTCGTGCTCATATATCAAAGTGGCACGATAGGAACTCAAGGAAAAAAATAGGCATTTGCCTAAAATCCGGTCTCTAGTTATGATACTGTACTATAAAAAGTACGCTGGGCCTTCGAGATAGCAACGGGCAAGGTGACTTGATGCAAGGAAGGAGAGTACGCTGGGCCCTTGCGAAGCGAACAACAATGTTTTCTTGGCCCATGCAACTTAATCAAGGACCAGTGCTTTAGGGAAAGCATAACGTCACGCTTTTCGCCACACCATTTCGATGTGTTTTGGCTGAATTCAACTGTTTTGCCGGCTTCTTGTGAAAATGTCCGTATGGATAAAGGGTAATAGCAAGCACAGTGGAATCTGGATAGCTTTGATACTTCTCATGGGTACAAGGTGCAGTCAGTGTTTCGCTGTTATGCGACTAAAGGACAATAATCAACGCGTAGAGGGTCTGCTAAATCCTACAATGTGGTAGCAGACCCTTTATGTGTTGTGTGCGGCTATTTCGATCATCTGGGTAAATAGGGGCAGGTACCACTTTTTCTCAGGGATGGAAATTCTCTAGTCATTCGCAGCTCGATCGTAGAGCTCAAACCCCCTCATGACATTGTTACTGCGGATGAAGAAGGAGGACACTACGTTTTTTTCCTTTTAAGTGAATGGCCACCACGACACAGAGCATAGTGACTCAACTGTGTAGTCTTTCGTCAGCATAGCAATTATGCTGTTGTCCTTGCCATTTTCGAAACAAAGCTGCTTTCCTGAGTCAAAACAGAAGTTATCTTACCCACGTTCTTTTCGTTCCATGTTTTTTCATCGATAGCAGAGAGCATCCATTCGTACCGTCGTCATTCCCCTCCTCCTCCTAAGTTCCCATGTTAGGGTCAGAATCGCCAATTAAAACATCAAGAGGCTCTCGCATATTCACAGCGACATCTTTTGCAGCCTCATGAGTCTGAGATAACCGAAAAAACGGCATTCCTAAGAAAAAAAAAAAGCCTGTTGAAACTATGATGGAACGCAGAACAAGGGTTACATGTATGCTCCCACGAAGTCCCAGTGTACTAAATAAAGTACAGCAACATTTGATTACTCCTCACAGCAAAACTATGCAGTCTATAGGCTTCTCGCGCTTTGCAGGGATTGAATTGCTCTTCCTGAAGCAGACGCAGTCCGTTTCTTCCACATATAAAATGTAAATCTTCAAATTAATTTAGAAAAAGGAGTACTGACCACGTGCGTTTAACAGGCTCTCATTTTCCTAAAGTTTGACGACTCATAAAACAGAAAAAAACATAACCGAGTCAATATTCGAAATTAGGATTTTTTCTTGCTGCAACCTTTGGCATCAGAAATTGTAATGAGCAAGATCAGAATATTCTGTTTTGTATTTTCTATGCCCGAAAAAGGAAGTGTACTTTTTAAAGTACAGTGGTCCCTAATGGGTTAAGAAATCGCATTAACATGTGTAATAGAGCGTGTAAGAACAGTAATGTAACAACCAGGAGTCACACAATGCGAATTGCATAACGAGCGGGTCGTTCAATGCTCCGACTGATTGCTAAAGCCTTAGGCATAATTCGTCATCGTCGTCATTCACAGCGTCAACAAAGTGCACATTATGCGCTACACGTGTAGCGGGTACCGCGCTTTTTCCAAATAATGACGAATAATGGCACAGTTGACGCTTTCCCACTACACAAAAGTTATGATGATTTATAGCCTAGTGGGTATAATGCAAGTGTCTTGTAGTAGTTGCCCCAAAAGTGTTTAAAAAAGCTCTAGAAAGGCCGCTCTTCCAGCTTTCGCTGTGACTGTGTTGGGCGTTCCGCGCAGGCCTGGCGGTTTTTCACACACCGTTATCTTGCTTGGTCCGTTTCATTCACCTTCTTGCATAGTGTCACGTAGCCGAGGCGGCAGTCCAAGTACAGGAGACTGGGCGTAGAAGAGAGTCCATTTATTAGGTGAGCTTGTGCTCACTAAAAGAAAATGTGCAACAGTGGCAGCCACAACGATCACGGATGTCGTCGGAGGACAGGAATGAGCGCTGTAGTCGCTTGCTCTCAATTTTAAAGGCGACATGGAGCATAGAGATACGCCTTCGCAACAGCTGCTACATTCGGCAACAATCTGGAACTTTTCCGGGGCCAGTGCGCCCGGGCATCGATTATCGGCTTGCACAAAACAGACACTAAAATGCTTCGCGGTATTACTCTTCCCACAAAAAAGAAGCATCGCCACGATGCTAAAAAGACTGCATGTACAAAGGTAAACACGGAAATAAGCACGCATCGTACACACAAAAAAAGATAACTACAAGTGCTAATACAGAGCGTATTTTAGCGCTCATCATAGGGCTTCAGACTGACGACATGCACCACTTCTGGTCGTGGGCTGCGTCCCTGTGATGCACTGATAGCATCAGAAGGCACTTCGCAGTCCAGTTCCCCAACTTGACGGATGACTTTGTATGGGCCGAAATAACGGCGCGAGAGTTTTCACTTAATCCGCGGCGGCGAATGGGCGTCCAAATCCATACCCTTTAACCTGGCTTGTATGTCACCCCGCCTCTTCGGATGTTGTAGCGTCGGGCATCGGTGTGGTTCTGGTCTTCTATGCGGAGCCGCGCAAGCTGCCGGACTTCTGCGCGCTGGAGATAGGCGGCGACATCTAGGTTGTTCTCGTCGGTGACATTGGGGAGCATGGCGCCGAGTGTGGTGGTGGCGCCCCTCCCTTGGACAAATTTGAAGAGCGTCCTTTTGGTGGTCTCCTGCACTGCGGTGTTGTAGGCGAAGGCCACAACACCGCAGTCCCAGGTCTTTATGCTGTGGGTCCACGTGGATAGCGAGCATGTCAGCAATTGTCTTGTTCAGGCGTTCCATGGGACCATTTGTTTGCGGATGATACGCACTTGTTCTCCGGTGATTTGTACGACTGTAATGTAGGATGGCCTTAGCTCTGCTGTAAACGCTGTTCTCCTGTCTGTAACGAGTACCTCAGGGGCGCCCTGTCGCAGGAGAATGGTTTCTACGAAAAATTCCGCGACTTCCACTGATGTACCGTTGAGTAAGGGCTTCGCTTCGGCGTACCTTAACAAGGTGCGTGTTTGGGCTAGTTGGTACTCCATTTGAACAGCTAAATAGCGCAAACTTCAGGGACAAAAGACAAGAGAGTGCGACACACACAAGCGCTGACTTCCAACTGAATTTTAATAAGGAAACACTTAAGGAACTGGTGTTGTGCATGTAAAGAGATGAATCTTATCACTAGAGGCCGGATTTTAAGGCACTTAAAAACGCGTTCTAGGCGCCAAAAATAGGCAGGCGAAATGCAGTTTTAGGCTTCCAAAATCGTAAATATAGGCACCATAAATTTTTACACAAATTCAAAATATTTGAAACAAAGACGTACGCAACCTGTATTTACGTCAGAAAAGCAATAATTGTTATTGTTCGCGATGACACAAAGGCGCCAACAGTTGAACATAGCCAGGCAATTCTCCTTTTTGCCGCATTGTTCGTAGAACACAGTCTCTAGTTTTATTCTCTATCATGGTGAGTAAAGTGTCCACCGTGGAAACGACACAGTCGTGGATCTCTTTATTTTCGGCATGCACAGAAACATGTAGTTAGACCGCTAAAAAAACAGAAGGGAGGGATGCCTCGTATTGCGCGGGTCTAATCGCGTAGGGTCAGTTGCTACTCTGTCGACGAACACCTTTAAAGGGCTTCTCACCAGGTTTCAGCATTTAGAACTTACAAATGTTTTGTATGAACTTGGCGCTCACGAACACGTCTGCCAAGATTTGCAACGGTATGCGTTGCAAATATTGGCAACGTGATCGTCAACGTCTACATTCCATAGTAGACGTTGACTTGCTCCCGTTGACTTGCTCCTCGCAATGTTGTTAGGGCATTGTCCTTAACAACATTGCCTCTTTCACATTAACGCGCCGCGGAAAAATGTGAAATTTCAAAATGAACACCGCTTGTCTTCTTGCAGGCGCCCGCCCAAGATGGAGGGGTTGACGTACACTGTCGTCCTTTATGAAAGGGAACACGGGAGCGCGTGGCCTCCGCTCTGCGGCGGCCGCCTACAGCGCCATCAACCGACAGCAAACGAAAGCACGTCCGCTTTAGGCGTCATCTATCGGCGAAGAAAATAACGAGTCACGGCCGGTAGACAAGGGCTGTTGGATTACGCTCCCGCTCTGATAGCGCAACCGGCGAAGCCTGCAGCGCGTCATCTGCAGCGAACAAATCGAGCGTGGTGAGCGAGCACAGTCTACACGTAAAAGCCCTGCCTCTCGGCTTACGCGAGTTGCGCTTCGCCGAAGCTATAGATGTGTAGGCGAAGGGATGAACTCAGGTCTAGCTGTGGTTTTCATTTTCGAAAGTGCATCACTGTACGCCGTGGAAATCTTTCTTTGAGGTATAGTCCCACTTATCCGGAAAGTAATGGTCTGTCGGCCGAGAGAGGAAGTACTTTGGCGTTGAGTATATATGCGCTTCACGCAGTAATGCCACGCAATAATGCCATGCACCCTGGCCGTGGTGACCGCGAAGGAGATGTTGCTACGTAAAAAAACTTGAAGCGTAAACAAAGTGTTTTATGTGTTTGCAAAATTTTTCTAAATGCCTCTGTGAAGTAAAATACGCGATCACGAAATGCAATGACACATATCAATACGTTTATTGACATAAAGAAATAGGAAACATTTTTTTCTGCCTCGAGCACCAAAAACAAAACAAAAGAAAGCTGAAACATGTTGTAATGAGACTCCTCTCAATACCTCGTGGCATCCCCATTTGCATCGACGACAGCAGCCATTCTTGAGGGCGGCGAGCTGTACAAGGCGGCCGTCAGTGACCTGTCGCTTCTCAACCGCTCCCATTCCTCCTGTATGGCAGCCCAAAGGTCGTCCGCCGACAGTCCGTGCAGAGAACGACTCGCTAGCGCGGTTTTCAAGAGGCCCCACACGTTCTCGATGATATTGAGGTCTGGAGACTGGGGTGGCCAGCTGAGAACGTTAATGCCGCGATCCTCGAAAAACCTTGTTACTCTTCGAGATGCATGAACAGGTGAGTTGTCTTGTTGTAAGGTATTGTTGGGACGCGTGTACGCGCGGGAGAAGAAGACACGACCGCGCGGCGTGGATCCCAAACATCGACTGGTTTTATTCAGGTTCTCTGCAGGTTCCGGAGAGCAGCGGAGGGTGGCGCTGCCTGGCGGCTTGGCTTGGCTTGGCTGCCGCCACGGCCTCCCCCTAGTGAGTTGCCGAACGGAGTTAAAGGTCCAGGCGAGTGGGTGCTCTTGATAGCCGCCCACTGTGCGTCAGCCGGGAGGGCACCTCGTGGACTTGGGCTGGCATTGAAGCTGGGGGTCCTGGCGATGATTCCCTTAGTGGAGGCAACACGGCGTCGTCACGGTCCATGTGTGCTGGCTTGATGCGGTCCAACGACACGACCTCCTCACGGCCGTTTCTCTTGATTGTGAATTGTTTGTTGCCACGGCGGAGGACTTGAAACGGCCCATCATAGGGTGGCTGAAGAGGTCGCCGAACCGCGTCATGTCGTACAAACACATATGGGCACGATGTGAGCTGTGGGTCGACGTGCACCACACGCGACCCTGGGGGGCCGTGGAGGTACCGCGCGCAGTTTGCTCATGACGTTGCGTAGGCGAAGTGCATAGTCGCTGCAAGCTATGGATGCCTCCTCTGAGCCGCGCGCAAAGAGCTCTCCCGGCAGCCTGAGTGTCGTGCCGTAGACCAGCTCAGCGGCGCTGCAGCCAATGTCCTCTTTCAAGGTGGACCTTATACCCAAAGAACGAGTGGGAGGGCCTCCACCCAGTTGTGTTCCTCGGTTGCCGTGAGCGCAGCCTTCAGCTGGCGGTGAAAGCGCTCCACCATGCCGTTGCTCATGGGGTGGTACGCTGTCGTGCGTATGCGTGAGGTGCCCATGAGCTGACTGATGGCAGTGAAAAGGGCTGATTCGAATTGTCGGCCGCGGTCTGTTGTTATCGTGGAGGGCACACCGAAACGGGCTACCCAGTGGTACAGGAAAGCACTCGCAACCGTCTCGGCAGTGATGTCCGCGATAGGAATGGCCTCCGCCCAGCGGGTGAACCTGTCGACACAGGTCAGCAGGTAAGCCTTTCCGTGGCAGGGTGGCAGTGGGCCGACGATGTCCAGGTGGACATGATCAAAGCGAGAATCCGGAGTGGGGAGTGTTCCCAGTGCTGTCGAGGTATGGCGTTGTATCTTAGAGCGCTGGCAAGCTACACATTCGCGTGCCCAGCGTCGGACGTCCCGATTTACGCCCGGCCAGACAAATCTTGCCGTCACCAGTCTTTGGGTGGCTCTAATCCCCGGATGAGACAGTCTGTGCAAGGACTCGAACACGTGGCGACGGAGGCTCGCGGGCACGAACGGGCGAGTTCTACTGACGCTTGTGTCACAGCAAACCTTGTCCTCGGATCCGGGAACTGGGATCCACTCAAGATTCAGGGCAGTGGTCGCGGTCAACAGGTGTTTCAGTTCGTCATCTTCACGTTGAGCGGCTGCCAAAGCGGGAAGATCAACCTGTAGTGTGGGCATGATGGCGTTCACAGGATTCCGTGAGAGGGCGTCCGCTACCTCGTTGTCGCCGCCTTTGACGTGGCGGATATCAGTCGTGAACTCTGATATATAGGACATTTGGCGCCGTTCACGTGCTGTGTGCGTTCCACCGTCGGAGCTTAGCGAGCGCAATGCATAAGTAAGCGGCTTGTGGTCGGTGAGGACGAAAAACTCTACACCTTCCAGGAAATGGCGAAAATGTCGTATGGCAGCGTACACGGCCAGCAGTTCTCTCCCGAAGGTGCTGTAGCGGCGCTCGGTAGGTGTTAGCTTCCTCGAAAAGAAGGAAATCGGGCGCCAGATTCCCCCAACGAGCTGCTGTAATACAGCCCCGACGGCTGTATCGGAGGCATCCACCATTACGCTCTGCGGGACACCGGACCTGGGGTATTCAAGCAGTGCGGCGTTTGCCAAAGCGTCCTTGACCTCGCAGAAGGCTTCTTTTGCTTCTTGAGACCAGGAGAGGGTGTCTGAGCCATTCCGTGAAGTGGCCAGCAGGTCGTGGAGAGGTTGAAGGATCTGGGCGCAGCGGGGAATGAAACGGCGGTAGAAGTTTACCAAACCCAGAAATTCCCGAAGCTGGCGCTTGGCGGTCGGCTGCGGAAATCCTTGCACGGCTTCAACCTTGTTGGGTTGAGGAAGAACTCCTGAGGCGGAGATGACGTGTCCAAGAAACGAGAGCTGTCGCACACCAAGCTCGCATTTGGCCATGTTCACGACCACGCCATGCTCCACTAAGCGCTGGAAGACGATGCGCAGATGATTCACGTGCTCTTCCGGAGTGCTGCTGGCGATTAGCAAGTCGTCAAGATAGGCGTGGCAGAAGCTGAGGCCGCGTATAGCACCGTCCATGAACCGCTGGAATGTCTGACCCGCGTTTCGGAGTCCGAATGGCATTCGGAGGAATTCGAAAAGTCCGAAAGGCGTTGCGATGGCGGTCTTCGGGACGTCCTCCGGGGCAACGGGAATCTGATGGTATGCCCGCACCAGGTCGATCTTCGAGAAGATAGTGGCACCGTGAAGCCTCGTCGTGACATCGTGTATGTGCGGTACCGGGTATCTGTCTGGAGTCGTTACCTGGTTCAGCGCCCTATAGTCCCCGCATGGTCGCCAGTCTCCCGGCGTTGACTTTGGCACCATATGAAGTGGAGATGCCCAGGCGCTCGACGAGGGTCTGATGATCCCTAGCTCCATCATGTGTTCAAATTCCTGTCGTGCGACCTTCAACTTCTCTGGAGGCAAACGGCGAGGCCGCGCGTGCACGGGTGGGCCGCTGGTGGCGATGTAATGGCGTACCTCGTGCTTCACCGCGGCGCTGGCTGGCGGCTGCCTCGTCAACTCGGGAAAATCCTGCAGAATGCGAGTGAAACGTTCTGCACCGGACGGCCCGAGCAGAGTGGGGCTCAGCGGAGGGTGGTGCGAGGGATTGCCTTGCACAGTTGCCTGCGACACGGGATCGTGAAGGCGGCGGTTGCGCACGTCGACGAGAAGGCCGAAATGCCGAAGAAAGTCCGCACCCAAGATGGCGAACTTCACTGCTGCCACGATGAAAATCCACCGGAACGTTCTGTTCAAGCCTAAATCGAGTGGCAGCGAGCGATGTCCGTAGGTGGCGATGGTTGTGTTGTTGACCGCCTGAAGGGGGGACGCACTAGGGACACGGCGATCGGTGGACCCAACCGGTAACACGCTCACCTCAGCGCCGGTGTCCACGAGGAATCGAAGGCCACTGTCGCGGTCGGTGAGGAAAAACACTGATGGACGACGTTCGGGGGCCTCTGTGACACTGGTCGTCCTCAGTGCCGGCTGCTCCCGTTTCCCGCATAGTCGCAAGGAGGAATGCATTTGCGAGCAGCATTGTAATGCTTCCTGTGATACCAGCAGATTCTCTGATGCGCTGCTGGGCGCTGGCGCTCCTCGGGAGTGCTGCGGGCCTGCATCGCTGCGACGGTATCGGCGAGGCGGGATATCTGCTCCCGGATGTCGTGCAGCGTGGTCGTTGGCGCGCCGCCGGCGATGTCTGGCTGTAGCGCCGCGACGGACGGCGGAGCGACCGCCAGCACCGAGTCCGCGAGCTCGGCGAGTTGAGACAGGCGTTTGTCGGCAGCCGAGGCGAGGACCATACGCACGTTGATCGGAAGTCGCTGTAGGAACAGCTCGCGAAGCAGTCTGCTGTCGGCATCGGTGGTGGCTGCGCCGGCCGTGTGCAACAGCTGCCTCATGTGGCGCAACAATTGGCTGGGCGTCCGGTCCCCGAGGTCGGTGTTGTGCAGTAGCTGCTGCAGTCGCTGAGGCTCCGACGGCGTGAGGCGACTGATGAGCAGTTGTTTCAGCGTTGTGTACGCGTTCTCTGCAGGTGGAGCGACCAGCAGATCTCGTATTTCGCTCGCTATTGCCGGTGGGAGGCTAGCGACCACGTGGTGGTACTTTGTTTGCTCAGCGGCAATACGACGAGCGGTGAATTGGGACTCCACCTGCAGGAACCACAGCTGCGGGTCCGCTGTCCAAAACGGCGGGAGCCTGATGTCGACGGCGGAAATGGCCGGTGCGTCAGAGGGAGTCTCCATGGCGTCGATCGCTTGAAAAAGGCGGTAAGCCTCGTCCGGGTCACCACTGTTGGGACGCGTGTACGCGCGGGAGTGGGAGAAGAAGACACGACCGCGCGGCGTGGATCCCAAACATCGACTGGTTTTATTCAGGTTCTCTGCAGGTTCCGGAGAGCAGCGGAGGGTGGCGCTGCCTGGCGGCTTGGCTTGGCTTGGCTGCCGCCACAGTATAATCACCTTCCGGGAATGGACCATTCAGCAAGTAGGGCACCATGACGTCGTCAAGGATCGAGCAGTAGCCTTCAGACGTATATCTGTCCTCTATGCGGACTAGCGGACCAAGCCCTTCTTTGGTCACGAGGCCCCACACACACACTGCTGAACGGCCACTTGCCGCCACTCGTTGCAGGTATTCTGGTCTGCAACTGTAGAAAAACATCATAAGATCGCCCACTGACAGCAAATCAAGAGTCACTTTACTTATCTCGAATGCACATCATTTGCGCCAACAATGTGGTATTCCGCTGTGCTACATAGCACGCATATTTATAAACGCGTGTTCATGTCTACCTTTCGTACTGTTTTAGGTTTTTAATCACGTTCCTATTCCATTGAATTTATTTTGTTATTTGTATTCTCTCAACTCGAAACGGCACTTGGGCTGGTGGTGTGCCTCTGTTTGTGGTAGCAGTCAGCCTACTGCCGCCTCTTCCATGTCTATACATTCAGGATGTGCCAAATTAGCTTTAAATGTGAACTAATACCGACGAAGATAATATTAGCGATGGGAGAAAACACAAGCACATTTATACGCTAGTGAACCAAATCTATCGTCGTGCCTTGATATCAAGTTATTTCTTCTGTCTACGCGATATGAAACACTACAGTATCACAAAATGCATAAAAAGGGTAATCGTCTGGTAGAGGTTTTTCACCACTTTCTAAATTAGCATAATTACCTTTAGCCATTAAACGTCACCTACCGACTGTTTTCTGGGCGCCACACTCTTTGCCTCTGGTCCTACCGGGTCGTGAAGGAGCTCTCGTCGGTGAATACAACATTTTCCCAGTCGGAGGTTGTCCAATCTTCGTGCTCCCTCGCAAACTGCAGCCGTTTTGCTTGGTTCGTATTTCGAATGAGTGGTTTCCCTGCAGGCAACCCTCTTTCTTAGACCAGCTTCTGCGAGGCGACGCTTCGCAGTCGTCTCGCACGCCTTAATGCCGAGTTCCTTTAGAACCTCACGAACTGTTGTCTGCGGTCTCACGGCTACTGCAGCTATAATTGCACGGTCTTCGTCTTCAGTCGTTGCCCGCGGTCTGCGCCTGTGCGGAGCGTCCTTTACACGACGTTCCTTCTTGAAGGCCTGCACTATCCTGTTTACCGTTTTTAGGGGCCTCTTCATAATAGAGGCAATATATCGCTGACTGTAGCCAGCGATGCTGAGCTCAATAATTTTTTCGCGTTCTTCGAGTGGAACACGTGCCATTTTGATAGCCTTCTGCCTCGTCACGCCAATATCCCTCGTTATCAAATCAGCAGGCAAGGCGTTGAGCATTTCCCCTCTCGCAGTATCTTCAAGCCCATCTGTTATTCGTGTAAACTGGCGCATTGTCACTGCTATCTTTACCCCGGTATTCCTAAATCTTCTAGACTCGAACTTGATTCACCGACTGAACTGATAATAACGCTGCCGCTCGCCTGAAAACCGTGCAGCGGTTTGAAAGAAATGCTGCACATATTTTCGTATACACACAGCGACAATTTAGCCGAGTGGAATAGTCACCATCGTCTGCTTGATGTCCACTCATACCCTCGCACGGACGGACATGATCGAATTATGGGATTAGTGCAATGCAAGGTCGGTCTCAGGTTTTTCCTCGAACGACTCTCTCGAGAAACTTTCATTTCTATATTTATTCACGACGAAGGGGATGATAATATAGCTAATAATATTAATACCTGGGGTTTTACGTCCCGAAACATCTCTAGTTTACGTCGCGAAACATCTCCAGCATACATCTCTAATTTCGGCGAAGCGCAACTCACGTAAGCCGAGAGACAGGGCTTTTACGTGTAGACTGTGATCGCGCACCACGCTCGATTTGTTCGCAGCAGACGACGCGCTGCAGGCTTCGCCGGTTGCGCTATCAGAGCGGGAGCGTAATCCAACAGCGCTTGTCTACCGGCCGTGACTCGTTATCTTCTTCGCCGATAGATGACGCCTAAAGCGGACGTGCTTTCGTTTGCTGTCGGTTGATGGCGCTGTAGGCGGCCGCCGCAGAGCGGAGGCCACGCGCTCCCGTGTTCCCTTTCATAAAGGACGACAGTGTACAACAAGGAATGCTCCTGCGTAGTTATCTGAGCTCTAACGTCTCTCCTCTACGTAGACATTGGTGATGCGACATCGCTCGCAGTAGCACGTGACACTGCGAGAATTATTCGTGGCGATATGTGCAATTTCTGTAATATGTTGCTTAAATAAATGAATGAAAGTTGAGAGAAATAATAAAACACACAAGCGTAATGTGTTTGCATTTTTTATATTTTATTTCTTACTTCGAATCGCAGCGATATGTGAGACTAATCTGCCTCCATTTCGTATGCGTTCGTGTTTTCGCCGTTCCCGCGTCGCGCCGGCACTAGCCCTAACAACGCTCGGCGCGATTTTGGTGCATTGTCCCTAAGAACAGTTCCAGCTGTGCGACGCGGTGTGTCGCGGTAAGGTTATGTGATCCGTGCCAGTCTCTCCAAACGTGCGCGAGCTGAGAGATCCATCCCAAAGAAATAGGCACTGCGCTACAGAGAACGCCGAAACGACACAACACCGCTCGCGTGCACGAACTGGCTCAGGCACGTCATGCGCACGTGACCTTGCTTGCGCATGACGCCTCGTCGCATAATGATTTCGTGGCTCGTAGTGAACCAACTTGAAAAATTATTGGGGTCCAACGCTCTTCATTGGGCACGCATCAACAAACAAAACCAAACCCGCGTGCACATCACATTTTTCGTACCTTTTGACCTACACCTCCTTTCCCCTGACAGCACTCCATGGTTTCGCATTGCTCCGTCACCTTCCCGCGGCAGCACAGAGGGAGCTACTATTTCTTGTCTACTGCCACACCCATGTATTCAAGGTGGTTCACTTCCATGTTCATTTCAATCTCCCCATTCCATAGTACACGTTGACTTGCTCCCATTTAGGGTTCCACAAACAGCGTCTTTTCCTCTCCTGAACCTCTCCTCCTTCAGCCGCTCGCGACATTTCAGCGCGTTGGCGTAAGATGGTCGGCGCGTCCCATTTTACAGCTGCTAGCGGTTGTTTGCCGGAAATCGTTTGAACTAGAAGGCCAGTTTGAACCCCCCTAGTATTCCTAAAGGTCAATGTTGCCTCGTAACATGAATAACGGTCTCAAACTGCACTCGAAAGTGAAATTTGGGGTTAAATAGTGTTCAGATAGGCACCCATTGGGAAAATAAGCATTTATAGGCACTTATAGACGTTTAGGCACGATCGCCAAATATAGGCAATTTATAGCCACTATCAAAACGCTATAAAAGCCCTTCTTAACCTCTAATTCGTGCATATATATCAACGTGGCATGATAGGAACGCAAGGAACGAAATAGGCATTTGCCTATAATCCGGTCTCTACTTGTCACTTAGGGGTGGTTTGTGGTTCCGGGGAGGCGAACCTGCGCGGGTCTGCCCTTTATATTCATGTGTTTCCTTATTAAAATTTAGTTGCAAGTCAACGCTTGTGTGTGTCGCACTCTCTTGTCTTTTGTCTCTGAAGCTTGCGCTATTTATCTGTTCACATCGGCGAACTGTGTGAGGCAATCTGTCGCTCCTATGATTCATTTGTTACTTGATGTTGACTTCGGAAAGGGGCCAAGCAGGTCCATACCGATCTGTTGGAATGCCCTCGAGGGTGGTTGAATTGGCTGTAGGAGTCCAGGCGGTCTTGCTGGTGGTGTTTTTCGGCACTGACATTCCCGCAACTCTTTACGTAGCGCAGAACATCGGTGGAGAGACGGGGCAGTAGTGCCACCCTTGGATTCTGCAGATGGTACGAGCAAAACCGATATGGCCAGTAGTGGGTTCATCGTGTAAGGCTTGTAGGATTTCTTCACGAAGCCTACTTGGGACGACTGGAAGGTAAGCGGTCTTATTGGGTGCAAAGTTCTTTTTTCACGACCACTGCCTTTCGCACACTGAAGGAAGTTAAGTCACGCTTGAATTTTGCAGGAGGAGTGAAGGATTTGCCATCGAGGTACTTAAGGAGTCATTGCACGTTGGGGTCAGAGCGCTGCTGTTGTGCGAATGTTCTGGTGCTTTTATGCCCAAGAAAGGCATCGTCATCGTCGTGCATTGGAGGGTGGCTGACGGGAGCCCGTGACAGACAGCCTGCGTCGGAGTGCTTACGGCCGGACGTATAGTACACCCTGACTTCAAACTCCTGAAGCCGTAGGCTCCATCGAGCTAGGCGGCCGGATGGGTTTTTCAGATTGGCCGGCCAGCACAACGTGCGAAGAGTAGTCACAACCTTGAAGGACCTGCCGTACAAGTGCGCTCGGAATGTTGACGTGGCCCCGATTATCGCAAGACATTCCTTCTTTGTCGTAGAATAGTTAGCCTCCAACCTCGACAAAAAACGGCTAGCTTATGCTATGACACTCTAGTAGCCTGCTTTCTCCTGGACAAGAACTGCGCCCGACCCCATGCCACTCGCATCCGTATGCCACTCGCACCCATCGGTGTTTTCATCGAAGTGTCCAAGCACAGGCGGTGACTGTAGACAGCGTTTAACTTCTTCGAATGCGTCACGGTGCGCATCTTCCCATTTGAAAGGTACGTCTGACTTGGTCGGCTCATTCAAAGGCGCCGCAATATGCGAAAAGTTTCTGAGGAACCATCGGTAATACGCGCATAACCCTAAAAGCCTGCGCTCGGCTTTCTTGTCTGCTGGCTGAGGAAACTGTGTGACAGCATCTATTTTCAGCAAATCTGGGCGTACCCCGTCCTTCCTTATGATGTGACCCAGAAACTGCAGCTCTTCGTAGGCGAAGTGGCATTTTTCTGGCTTCAGCCTTCGTCCTGATGATTTGATTGCATCCAATACTGTACGAAGTCTTTTCAGGTGATCACTAAAGTTGGATGAGAACACGACGACGTCATCGAAGTATACCAGACAGCTTTGCCACTTAAGACCTGACTGTACTGCGTCCATTACTCGCTGGAAGGTTGCTGGGACAGAACAAAGTCCCCCTTGGCTTCGCCTTGAACTCGTGCAGCCCATCCGGCATGATTAAGGCGGTTTTTTTCGGATCTCTTGCGTCGATTCCGTTTTGCCAATACCAGGTCTTCAGATCTATTGACGAGAAGTACATTGTATCGCTGAGGCGGTCCTATGTGTCATCGATCCGGGTAAAGGGTAGACGTCCTTCTTGGTCACGCTATTGAACAGGCAATAATCGACGCAAAATCTAAGACTTCCGTCCTTATTTTTGACAAGGACGACCGGCGCTGCTCAAGGGCTCTTGGATAGTTCAATCACATCGTCTTGCATCATTTCTTGAACTTGCTTCGGGTGGCTTGGCGTTCACGCGCTGACATAGGATAAGGGGTTTGACGGAGTGGGCGGGTCTCTTCTTTTGTTATGGTTCGGCGCTTTGCAACCGACTTCGGTTGGGCCTTTGAACAAGCAGCGAAGCAGCCGCCGGAAGTTCGAAGAAGGTTCTGGAGCACCTGTTGTCTATGCTGGGGCAGGGAAGGGTTGATGTCGAATGTAGACTCCGAGCTTCTGGGTTGTGTGGTCACTGGTGCCGAGTCCGAGAGGGCGAAAGTTATTCCTCATTTTGGCAATTTCTTCGCTGAAGGCAATGGATGCGCCTTTTATTAATTTCGCTGAAGTTTGTTACCATCCCGGCACTTTTCCCATTCTTGATTTCGGTAATGCCTCTTGCGATTCCAATTTCTCTGTCCAAAATCGGTGAATATGAATGTATCGTTTCTTGACTAAGTTGGACTTCTACCAGGGCTTGCTTATCAACTTTCGCGTTATGTGCACGTCGATGGCTGCGTCGTCGGGTGTGTTTCTAGGAAGGTATTGCACCGGTTTCTGAACGTTTATTGGTACGTTGACAAATAGACCTTCGATACCGCATTGTCCGTTGCCGTGCGTTAAACGATTGATACTCATGAACGGGAGCCGCGGAGCGATCAATCGCTCCCGCGGCTTCCTTTTATGGAAACCCACTCGAGTGTCCAAGGCAGGGGCGTAGGTTGAAATTTTTTACCGCGAAAGCTGTTATGAGATCACAACGAGGGCCGTTTGGCGCCGTAGTTGTCCGCCGCTGCCGCCGCCGCCGCCGGCGTCCGTAACCACTATCACACCAAAAAAGAAAAAAAAAACTAAATAAATTAAAAATACCTGAGCCAGAATGTCAATCGAACTCGGTTGCTCTACGCGGCAGCCCAGCACTCTACCACTGAGCTACACCAGTGCTTGAAAACTACGTTGCAAACTCACCATATGCAGGCTTCATGTCGGGTGAGGCATCGCGTTAACATGTGTTGTAAAGCGTTTTAGAACAGTAAAGTAACAACCAGGCGTGAACTGCGTAACGAGTAGGTCGTTCAATGCTCCAACCCATTACAAAAGCCTCAGGCATAACAATTCATCGTCGTCAGCCACAGCAGAGCGATGAATTGGGCTAGTTGGTGGTCGTTCATGGTTTCTTTGTTGCGCTGCAGATGACGAGACGAGGACGCTAGGACGATACAGGGACACAGGACAGGTGGTGCGCAAATCATCTGTCCTGTGTCCCTGTATCGTCCTAGCGTCCTCGTCTCGTCATCTGCAGCGCAACAAAAAAACCAAGTCAGCCACAGCTTGATCAAAATTCACCTTATGCGTTGCAAGTGTGTAGCGGGTACTGCGCTCTTCCGAAGACTGACGAATAATGGTATAGTGGACGCTTCCCCACTACGCAAACATTATGGTGATTTATGACGTAATGGGTACCATGGATGTGTGCGTTAGTAGCTGTCCCAAGAGTGTTTAAAAAAAGGCTGTAGAAAATCTGCTCTTCCAGAGCTTTCACTTTCACTTTGACTGTCACCGCGCAGGCCTGGTGTTGTTGTTTTTTTTTTTTGGGGGGGGGGGGGGGGCACCTTCTTGATCTTAAGTGGAGGCCGGTCAGGCTTATGTGGTACAACGTCATTTTGTGCTCTGTATGTCATGGCTAAATAAGTTTCAGGGAGGGCGCGGGCCCGGTGTTCCACCCTCTAACTACGCCACTTGTCCAAGGCATCTTATCGAATACTCCACCACTACACCTCCTCACCTCGCGCACGAGTGTCCCAACTCCTTGGTCAGACAGTGCTTGTGGAACTTCTGGACCTTTTTCTTGCTCCCCCTTCAACGACGCACCTGACGTTCATAAAGTGATAAATCACATCGTCACAAAAGGCGCACCGGTTTCCGCACGACCTCGTCGCCTATCACCACACCGCTTCAAGATTGCTCGCCAAAAATAAGAGCACTTTATTGAACTTGGTTTTGTGTAGCCTTCATCTAGCCCGTGGTCCTTAGGACTACTTATGGTTCACATGAAAGTTGGTGACTGGAGGCGTTGCGGTGACTATCGCACTCCGAATACAGTAACCACTCCCGACCGGTAAACTATACCACATATGGAGGATTTTACTGCAGCCCTTCATGTCTGTAAATTTTCAGGGAATTTCACTTGGTAAAAAGCATGTCATGAGTTACCGCTCGAGGCATCAGACATACCTAAGACTGCTATTATCACTCCTTTTTGCATGTTCGAGTACCTTCGTATGCCGTTCGGACTACGCAACGCGGCCCAGACATTTCAAAGTTTTGTGGACGAAGTACTTCGCGGCCTCAGCTGCTGCTTCCTTTATTTAGATGACATCATTGTCTTCCCCTGCAGTACAATCGAACACAAGGGTCACCTGCGTCAAGTTTTCACGCGACAGCGGCAATGTGGTTTCGGCACAAACGCCGTGAAGAGTGAATTCAACGTGTCAGAGTTAGATTTCAAAATTTTTAAGACAGACAACCGTGAGAAAACTTCGTGAGTATTAAGTACTTCTAAATTTTTACCGACGCTTCGCGCCACGCTGCGCTGCATTCTTGCAGCCACTTCTTGATTTGTTGGGTCGTTGGGTGGCCACAACAGACCAAGGGTTGCTGTATCTTGTGACTTCACCAAATTTTTGGAGGACATAAAAGCGGAAACGTTTTCAACAGGTGCCCCCCCTCCCCCCCCCCCCGAAAAAAATTCCTGGCTTCGGGCCTGCCCGATACTCTCACCTTCCGTTATGATCGACGCTTATTATGTGGCTGTTAGTGCTGTTGTTAAACAGTTTTTCTCTGGCACATGGCAGGCCCTCTCTTTCTACTCTAAGAAGATGACACCACGAGAGGCTTTACAGCAATTTTGGCCGCGAGTTGCTGGCTACATACCTCGCTCTCAAGCACTTCCACCACTACCTCGTAGGAAGTCTGTTCCTTCTGACTGGTCACAAGCACACAACGTACGTTCTTAATTCGAACAGTACCTGATATACCCTCCGTGAGCTTCGACACCTGACCTACACTTCTGAGCTTACGAGCGAAATTCGTCACGTCAACGTAAAGGGCAACGCTGTTGCCAATGCACTGCCTCGGCTGCACGTCGACTCGAAATCCGCCAGCAGGCTCCACGTGTATTTCACATGCTTGTCCGCTGCCCAGCATGATGTTGACGATCTCCGCAAGCTCCCCACCACAGGTACTTCACTCGTGACGTTCATATTATTTGTGATATTTCAAAGGGCCGATAGCGCGCGTACGTAGTATCAGCACATCGCCGACATATGTTTGAGGCCCTATATTCCCTATAACAGCCCGGAACCAGGCGGACGCAACGTTTAGTAACCTCGGAATATGTATTGCCCCGAATAAATAAATCAATCAATCAACTTTTATTTCTCACTGAGAAATATGGGGGTAACGGAAAAAAAGCCGCAGTACTGCGACTTGACAAAGCTCCGGCCCCCTACAGAGTCCAGCAGTGAAATGAGCCAAGTACAAGGAATGGCTGTGCTGGAAATAACACACATTTGGACTCATTGCACAGTGCCAGGAAGTGGCAAAATATAGCGGAAACTAGAAAAACACGTCAAAGTATCTGTTTCTTAATGAATAATTATACATAGTGATACACATTCATGCGACTGATACGAAGAAAAAAGGGGGTAATAGGAAAGAAAAAACAAGTCGCAATAGAAAGTAATGTAAACTACACAACATGAGTTCATAATTACGCCAACAAACACTACGAAGCCAAGGAAAGTACAACAGGAAAACAAAAACGCATCATAATCACAGATAAATCATATAAACGTGACAATCATTTGATTGGAATCCAAGTAGAAATGAGTACCCAAGTAGTGAGCAGTTTTCTTTAGCATGCGCAGTATTGAGGCTTTGATTTATGTGCAGCACAATCACTCATATGAAAAACAACGAAACAATATTCGGAAAGAGAATGAGCAAACCAAATGCAGACTTAAAAAAGAAAAAGAAAAGAAACAAGCAAACAAAAAAGGTTAAAAAATGGAAACAAAACACCATGCACCGACAGATAAAATACATAGCATTCTGCAACTGACGATTACGACTACATGCTATTGAAAAACAAAGTCTTATCGTCAGACGATAAGAATGAGCGCAACGTGCGTGTTGAAGCAGTCGCAGCGGCTATTCCATATTTAGCGTATTTATTTAGGAGTGCAGCTAGTTGGAATGATACCGACTGATTTCCATAGGTTGTTCGACGAGCCAAAGGTCCTGACTTCTTCTGTCGTATGCATAGTGACGTCTTGTTAGGCGAAATGAAGTGATGAAGTTTGTGTTGTTAGTCCTTATGGCGAGACGATATGCACAGAAAATACGAAATGCGTAGGCGAATTTAACTAAGTATGTTAAATGCTTCAAAATAAGGGGCAGTATGAGTAGCATACGAAACGTTGGCTATCGCATGAACTGCTCGCTTTTGGCATACACTGAGTTTTTTCAAGTTGTCAGAGGATGTATTGCCCCATACAAGGTGGCAATAGTTTAACATTGATAGAAATAATCCGTTGTATATCAAACGTTTAGCCTTTTCTGGTAGTATTTGTCGGTTTTTGTTAAGCAGAGCTGTGACGGAATTTGACTTGTTACACACGTGATGTATATGCTTATTCCAAGACAGTGTTTCCGTAAAAGTGACGCCCAAAGCTTTAATCTCGTTAACAGTGCTAATTATGTCATTGTCAAGGTACAAGTTTTTTTGCAGGTTCAAGCACTGTATGTCGAGTGCGGAAAAATATGGCTTGTGTCTTTTTAGTGTTAATTTTCAAGGCATTCCTTTTTTTTACCACTCTAATACCTCAGCAAGCACATCATTGGCTAAGGACACCAATCCATCCGGCTTTACTCCGCTGAAAAAAAGGGCTGTATCATCGGCGTAACCTACCCATTTACAATTTGTAGCAGATGAGAAAATGTCGTTAATGTAGACGATGAATAAAAGCGGGCCGAGTATACTGCCTTGTGCCACCCCTGACTTAAGGCGTTTTGTGTTTGAATTAAAAGTGTCATTCGTGACAAACTGACTTCTATGCTGGAGGTATGAACGAAGAAGGTCATTGGACCTGCCACGTACGCCATAGTGCTCTAGCTTATACAGTAGTAGCTCGTGTTGCACACAGTCGAAAGCTTTTGAGACGTCAAGATATACACCCAATACTATATTTTTGTCTTCAAAGCCATCTATTATGAATTCTTTTTTAGCTAGCAGTGCTTGTTCTGTGGATTTCCCTTTCAAGAAACCGTACTGGACCAATGAAATGAGAGTGTGTTTGTTCAGAAAGCGAAAAAGTCGTGCGTGCATAATCTTTTCCATGCCTTTTGATAAGACTGGGAGTATAGAAATAGGTCTAAAGTTCCCCACGTCATTTTTGTCGCCCCCTTTGTGAATGGCAATTACCCTTGCAGTTTGCATTGTTTCCGGAAAACAGCTGCTTTCAAGCACTAAATTGTACAGTGTCGTCAGAACAGGAGCAATGATGTCAATGATGAGCTTTATAGGGCGAATTTGCATGTGGTTAGCATCAAGTTATCTTGAAGTTTTTAAGCACTTGCATATTTTGATAACTTCACTGTCCGTTGTGGGGAAGAACACCATGCTGGAATGAAATGCACTGGTGCCATGAATACAATATGGTTTAACGTTATATGCGTTAGACTGGCCTACCGCAATGAAATGATCATTGAGTGCATTTGATAAATCTGAACCGACTTTCTTCAGACCGTTTACACACAGGCTTGAATTTGCACGGTCTGTCTTAGGATGAAATATGTTGTTTAGTCGTTTCCACAGCAGATCAGTGTTGCCTCTACAGAGAAATGCTTGAAAAAGTATTCTTTCTTTGCTTTTTTTAGCACAGCATTCAAGCGATTTCGGAATGATTTGAAATTCTTCCATGATTCAGGGTTTCTGGTCTTGATAAAATCCCAATAGAGATTGTTTTTCAACTTGATTTGACTGCGAAGGTAATTGGTTAACCACGGTTTTCGCGATTTCTGACTTGCATGTCTGGCAACATATGGGAAATGTTTATTGTACATTGTTTTTAGTTCAGCAATAAAGGTCTCATACATGAAATTTGAGTCACGTTGTATGAGAACTACGCGCCAATCATGAGCTTCGACGTCGCTACGGAAGGCGTCTAGAGATACACTATTTATGTCTTGGAAACGCTGCGGTGGCTCAGTATATTGCTTAGCTGTCACTTCATTTTCGATGATAGTAAAGATGGTAAGATGGTCACTTAGGTCGCTTGCAATCGAACCACTACAAAGAATCTTTTTGTCAGTGTTAGTGATGAAAAGATCGATTAGGGTATTGGATGAATGAGTAATGCGGGTAGAATTCACGATAGTGTTTACAAATCCATTTGATTGCAGTAATTCTGACGGTTCGGTCTGAGCCCTTGAAGTTTTTAACATGTCTATGTTAAAGTCACCGGCAAGAAAAAGGATATATTTATTGGCACGAATGAAGTCAAAATATTCTTCAAGAAAACCGAGATAAGTGTGAATATCGGCGTCTGGTGGGCGGTAAACAATACAAAAGATATTACATCGGCTACGCACGCTTTGAACTTCAAAGTTAGCATTAGAAACAGAAAATTCTTCGATAATGCCCACGTTTAGTTCAGTCTTAGCCAACAACAGTACGCCCCCTCCTCTGCGTCCAGAGCGGTTTAAAGCAAAGCTTTGGTAGCCTGGTTGGGCGAACGGTACGGAGTGTTTCGTGTACCACGTTTCAGATACCATTATGATATCAAACGGTACACCCATGCTAGCCAGAAGTAGTTCTAATTCGTCATGTTTGGATTCCAACGATCGCGCGTTTACATGAAGAAAAGACAAATGATCACTTCCAGTTAGGTGCTTAAGTGAAGAAGGTTTTACAGCCATGACTGCAGTAATCTATGCGGGAAAAGGACCACGTACACAACATTCTCATATTTATGACGCGTCAGATGACTGCGTCATCTTTTCCAATTCGCTTAAGGAATTCAAGCGCAGAACGGCTGAGCTTTCGTCTCGACGAGCAAAGATTCGTCCATCCTTTGTGCAGACATATCACCAGCCTGCTTCCCTCTTCTGAGCCACAGCAGCACCTAGAAGTTGCTTATTCTGACGCGTCAGGTGTTCATGGACAAAAACAGGTTTTGTAGAATTGTAGCCAAGCAATGTACCCGTTAGACGAGTCTTCCTAGCCTTCACCAGAAAAGAATTTCGCTTCTCACGACGGACAAAACGCAAGATTGTGTTTGGTTCGTTATGCTTTGTCGTGAAGACGCGATGACAGATGTCAATGTCGTCTTTCGATACTGTTTCGCCAATGAGCTGACCCATTTTCGAGACAACGTCATTTACATCTGGTTCCACAGAAACGCCCTTGATCTCTAGATTATTGGAGCAAAAATATTGCTCTAGCTCCTCGACTCGCACGGTCAACTTCGCGTTCTCCTCCCTTAGTTTCCCATTGCTTAACTTTAGTTCCTTTATCTCTGTTATTAGCTCTTTTATGTCTTGCCCACCTCAGTCACATTGTCACAAGAATCAATGCAGTACTGAACACTCTTTTTCAGTGAACGAAGTTCTGACATAACTTCCCTCCTGAGGTTTTCAATTTCGTGTAGCGTTGCCGTTCCCTCGCTAAGTTTATCATCAGTGTCATCTTTGCCAGTTTTTCGCGTGTTGCGGCCAGTCATTTCGAAATGGCTTTAGACGGTAAGAACACTGAGTACAAGTGTGAAAGAAACAAATGCAAATGACACAAGAACTCTGCTCGGCAGCAGTGCTGAAAAACAAAAAAATGAAGTACTGTGAGCTTAGAAGCACAAAATATTGTGCTTACCTGCGAAATGAGAGTATGCCGATTAGTGCATGCTGAGGTTCAGAACGGGACGCGAGCTTATTTGAAACAGCAGCAGGTCAATATTTCTTGGCGAAAAGTTGGCACAACAGGAAGTTTTCCTCCTCCTGATGCTCAGTTCAGCTATATCCACATAGACATCGTCGCCCATTAGCCTCATGTGTAAGAGCAAAGATGCATTCTAACTTGCATCGACCGTATTACTCGTTGGCCTGAACTTGTTCCAGGTAGTAATATTACTGCAAGAACAATCGATGGGGGCGTTGTCGAAGTCTGGGTTAGTAGATATAGCGTGACTCCTACTATAACAACCGACGGCGCTCGTTAGTTTCAGTCAGCGTCTTTCCGCACTATTTCGAAAACAGTAGGCAACATGCATATTATGACACCTGCCTCCCACCTAGCGCCCAACGGAATGGTAGGACACGTTCACAGATAGTTAAAGGCTACCCTAGTGTGGTCTGACAATACAATACCATATACGGGAAGACTTCCACTTGTCATTTTCGACCTTCGAACTGCAGTGAAGTGCGACAGACAGTGCTCGACGCCAGAACTTGTCTTTGGCACAACACTATGAGTGCCCGGAGGGTTCTTTTGTACAGTAGCCATTACCTGTACACTTTGGCATGTCTAACTACGCAAGTGGGCTTCATTTCAAGATAGACTCTTTCTGCTCCTGTTCGCCGAACTCGTCAGAACACGTTTGTCAGCCCGCACCTCAGCGACTGCACACACGTCTTCATACACCACGGCACAGTCCGTGATCCACTCCAACCACCATACGATGGCCCCTTCAGGGTACTTCACCGTACACCCAAACACTTTACAGTCATAATCAACAGGAGCGAAGACATGTCGACCGTGTGCCTCGAACTTGCTGATTTAGAAAATGAATCGACTATAGCCGATTCATTTTCTAAATCAGCCAGTTTGAGGCACAGGCAATATAGCAAAGGCCTTCGACTCTACGTATCGCCGTCACAGACTGCGTTTCGTAACAGAACCATTCGTTTCATCTTAGCACCGGTAAGCAGCCTCGCGGCTTCCTCACTAGGGGGACGGCCCTGAAAACTAAAAGAATAAGCGATAAAAACTGCGAGCACAAAAAGAACAGACGCAGTACAGGCGCTAATAACAAATCTTTATTTGCACCACACCGAGCGATTTCAAAATTCACATATTCATGGTGGTGCGCATGCGCAACATCGCATTAGAAACACAGCGAAAAAAAAAGGTATAATACAGAAGACGAATGTGCGGTAACGCCTGCCGAATAATAAGGTGTTAGTCCCAGCTGCGCATGTCAAAATGAGCCTTGAAGAAATTCAAATTCAGAAGCATGCACGGTTGCCGAAGCCTCACTTATATAGGAAGCGACATTATCTTTTATGAAAAACACTTCTAAAGCGATACGAGATGCAGTGAGCTTGCTTTTGCCCAGCATTCTGGTGCCTCAGAAAATGGCTACGCACACATGAAGAAATGTACGCGACCCGATGCACATACTTGTCCTCTTTCTTTTTGGAACTTAGTGCGTGCTCCATAAGTGGGTCACTGACGCATCTGTCGGGCTGGCCAATGTACATTTTCCCATACGACATGGGAATGCAGCAAACAACGTCCACAGAGCATTCCACGAAAGGGTTTGCATGCCTGGTGCTGCATCGTCGTTTGCTTTCAACGCAGACTCGAGGACAAATTATTTGCAGCTTGTTAGGGGCAGAAAGAAGCACATGCACTTCATGCTTGTCTGCTTGAGACCGCGCAACAGTGTGTGCACGTATTGCATGACCACTGGTCTCCCAGTCAAACACTAGCCCGAGCCCCTACGCTTTCTACTCGGTGTTTTAAGGCGCAAGCTTTTAATGTCTCATGCTCACGTTCGTCCGTCCCTCCGTTCCTTCGTCCATGCCCTGGCACGGTGCCAGGTTGCCGCTGCGGTGCGCCGACGGACGCGAGTCGCGTCGGTCGCACCTCGCGTCGTACTCTACAGCGCTCGCGCTTTGCTTGCGTGGCGTTGCTGTGCCCAGCCTGCCCACTCATTCGAGAAGGGGAGGCGCGCGGATCGCGTACCGTTCTGACAGAGCCCGACTCAGTGGGCACAGGCATTCGCTGAACGCACTTTGGAATTTACGAAGTGTCGTTCAATTGTTTTAAGCTTTCCTAGAGTGACTCGGCGACTGCTACAATGACCTTCGGAGGGTAGCCTGCCACCACAAGGCTGGTCACTTGCCAATCAAAGCTTTTCTGGATGCAATGCGGGAACGTCTTTTGAAGAGCAGATTTCATGCACAGCACAATTCCCCTTTTAATGAGTTTTCGGTGAACTGATTCAAAAGGCGATAATTCTTGGTACGGAGTTTAAATACATGAATATATGTATTTAAGCTCCGTGGGTGTAACAATAATAAACAGTTGTTAGTAGTGCCTGTCCTGTGTCTGCTCTTCTTTTTGTGCTCGTCAACTTTTAGCGCTTCGTTCAGTGTTCAGGGATAGCCAACCAGCCCAACAGTCTGTTCTGCAAAAGGAGACGACCCTGTAGCGGCTGCTTCTTTCTATGCGTGGGCTCGAAGAAAGAAGATGAAGACGACATCAAGTGCGCGCGAGGTGTGCCGTTCACCCCCATCGCCATATTGTCAGTAGTCTGAGTGTCGAAAATATTGTTACGGGTATATATTGCTATGTAGTGTGACTGAGTGTGTTACTTAGTTACCATAAGTCAGCCGCCTTGTGACCTCCTCATGACTCATGCCTCTGCATTAGATTTCTCATTTCACCGTTGCTTTATGTTTATATACCTATGCATTTCAATTTTATTCGCATAAATAAATTTAAATGCTCAAGCCTGATAACTCAGGCCTCTCCATGAATTTTCCCATTTCAACATTCCTTATCTGTCTACCTACGCACGCAGTTCAATTATTTTAAATAAAGAAATAAAAATGCTTAAATAAGTAAACAGATGAGCAGTGGTTAAATTGGAAGACCGGAAAAAATAAAGCATCTTGCGACGTGTGAAGTAAACTGCGGTAACAACAATTGGAGATTTTTACAACAAATGGGTTTCTCTATATAAGCAAACATATTTATAAAACACAAGGGTATGTAGGATAGAATGGAACATAAAGTGATTATGAAACTTTTGCTTGACAAGGCAAATTAGAGGTAGCCGGTAAGACAGAACAAAACCACTAGGTACTTCAAGTCTCATTCTGTACAGTCAATAAAAGCAAACATGTTTTTTAAAGGTGCACCGGAAAATTATCAATGCCTTACTTCGGTTGAATGCGCATGACTAAGGCAATTTCAGAGCGTATGGCAGTTTTAATTGATCACAAAATGAGCCCAGCTAAGCATGAGACGTGACCGGAGTAGCTGGCGTTCCATAGTGATGTGAAGAGCGCAGAAACAGGCGCAGCAAATGAGTCTCTGGGACTGGCGCTGTCTTCGGCCTGAGTTTTGTTGCAATTACACTTAAAAAGGTAACATCGCACATGTGATCAGAGCACAGTCGCCTGCTCATTTTGTCAACGTTAATACAATAACGAAAGCGAAAGATTAACTTAATCCAGTTCCACGAAGACAAATATGAAGAAATAGTGGTGCTTTGTTCGTTGCTTCAGGTGTTTTTCTGCGTTTTGGTCATTGTAAGTGTTATTTTGTTTGACTGCAGTTCTCGCATGTTTTGCGTTGGACAGCGCTTATTTTGCCGTTTCCATGGCACTTCCTTCTCTCGAACGGCGGATTCACTGCTTGTGTGTCCTGCTCTCGAAGCTCGTGGATTGCTTCTCGACGTCGGTGCTGGCACTCTCGTGCCAGCTGCTGCTACGGTTCGAGCCGTGCAGAGTTCTTAGACAACAGATTCTGAATTTTCGCAAGACGCGCGCCGCCACCTGCCGGAGTGCGATAGTTGGGATTCAGTAACGCAAGGTCCATTCCCTTGCGGGGTTTGCTGTAGAACTAACTCCAATGTCCGCCACGGTGGTGTAGCGGTTACGCTGCTCGGCTTCTAACCCGAACGCTGCGGGGGGGGATTCCGGCCGGGGTGGTGTCATGTGGATGGAGGCAAAATGTTAGAGTCCCATATACTGTTCGATGGTCACCAGATGGTTGAATTTTCCGAAGTCCTCCAATAAGGCATACCTCATAATCATATCCTGCTTTTCACACTGCAAACCCTTATCATATTAATATAGAACCAGATTAAAGTGCCCTATTCAAAAACGCAGTGCCGCTGGCCCAATGTGATACATGATTACTGGACCAGTGGGTACTGGGACGTTGCTGGGTACTTGGACTCTGCACGACGCACAGTAGACGCTGGTGCGCTGCCAACCAGGACACGCGTTACTGGTCGACTTTCTGGCCATGCCCAGATCATAAATGGAGATAAAACACGAACACTACGGCAAAATAGAAAAATCGTTAATAAAGAAAACAAGCTAGCGGGCATCGAACCCACCACCTCCAGGCACCCTGAATTTTGAGTATTCCACATTACTGCTAGGGCAAACTGCAGGCGAGAGATTACAATAGAAAACATCGCGACCAGCACTACGCGACCGGTGACCGCGTTATGGTATGGACACCCATTCGCCGCCGTGGCCTGAGCGCGAAGCTGCTTCGGCGCTATTTCGAACCCTACATGGTCACTCGACAGCTTGGTCCTCTTATACAACCTCAGGGATGTCGCGCTCATGCTGAAGCCGTCCACGCCGTACGGCTCACAAACTTTTACGAGCGTTAGCGTCCTAACGAACTATTATTTTTGTGTAACCATGAGTGTTTCTTTTCAGTTTCTTTTGTGTGACTAGGGGACGGTGTTCTTTTTTTGTTTTGTTTTTTTCACAGGACGGCATTGCCACGTCTGATGCTACGGACTGGTTATCTTTGCCAGTTGTGTGCCTGCACTCCAATCGAAAGTTTTCTTTTTGTAGTGCGGCTTTTTTCAGATAAACGGGACACATCTGAATCAGTTTTGCGCAGGCGCCGATCTCAAGCCAGATGACCGACATGCGTGCGGGCGAGGAGGTTTTGCGAGCCGTACTTGGTGTGGTCTCGAACGTCCGCAGTGAGTTGCGATGCTACGCTTCTTCTCGGTGGTCTGTTAGCCAGAGTGGTTGCGTAGTTTTTTTGAAGACACGTTTCACTTTTGTGGTGTACTGATTCCAACTACAGAGGAATCTGCCATGCTTTTGCTGTCTGTTATCCTCAAAGCCATTCATTTTGCGCTGTCCTCTGCATTCGCCCTTTTTTATCCACCTGTCTGCTAATAAGACATATACACGGGAATGCCACGGGCGTCATCACATTTGGCGGCAAGCTGTAGAAATGACGTGCACTAAATATGAGCGCCCCGTGCTGATTCGTAAAACACAATTTTAAATAGTGTGACCCATACTATAACTTTTCAAGCAATTTTTTTTCACCGACCAATAACTTATGTATAACAAATGGATTCAATAGTATTTACTTAGTGGTAAGTGTATAGTAGATCTGCGTAGTATCATTAGTTCTTAAGGGTCGAAATTTCAGCTGGCTGTGCGCTTGAAGATGACGTACTATGTAATGGAAGTCGCCATATGCTTCATTCCCTGAAATGAAAAAAAAATCGAAAGACAGTGAAGTGTACAGCTGATAAAATGAATGCTTTTGCACAACTTACGTTTTATTAATGAGGGAAACTTTCAGACGCCTAAAAACACCGCAAGAAGAACGAAGCACAGGAACGAGTACTTCTTAGTTACGTTTTATTGTTGGTAGAATCATTGCCATAAGATAGCCATCATATTACATTCACAAACACAGCAGTAGCCCGCATCAATTTTACAATAGCATTCCATTGATCGCGTCGAAAGAGTATGCTTGGTCATAGGTACTGGAGCGTTCATTGCTGCTGCTGTAACCTAATTGGAACACTTTTCATCACAGTCAGAGCTTGTTCTGTGATTTAGCAGGCAGTCTAGCCTGTAGCGCTTAACTCTTTCATGAAAAGTGCATTTTACTTTGTAGCAATTATCAAACGAGTCCTCTCATATCGCTCAACAAAATTTGGGAGCTGTGTTTGTTTCGATGTAAAACTTACTGGAACGCACAACAAAAATAGTTTAATACGATCATTGTCAATCTTCCGCATTATACGTCAATGATAGCAGTATTTGGTAGCATAATCGTAAAAATTTATTCCCATAGCCCGGTTCTCCGTCCTAGGTGGTTTGCTGCCATATTTTACATAAGCATGTATCAGAGTCATTCCTTATGACAATTATTCACACTGCGTGCAGAGTATATACAACCCTCAGGACAGCTTCGCAGCGTATTCATATTGTGCACTTTAGCATATGATATTTTCATTTGCCGTATAGTGTCACGACATCACATAACTCCCAAAACGAAGATGAGGCTCCATTGATAGGACCTTGCACGGTTGTTCTTTTTTTTTTTTAACTTTCTGCATGCACAAAGTGGATCATCATCTAGTTT
This sequence comes from Rhipicephalus appendiculatus, assembly GCA_030522465.1. Lineage (NCBI taxonomy): Eukaryota > Metazoa > Arthropoda > Arachnida > Ixodida > Ixodidae > Rhipicephalus > Rhipicephalus appendiculatus. The sequence goes on from JALIZH010000541.1 coordinate 48,593, forward strand.
CTACAAGTTGAAATGACCAGAAGCACGAGCGTTGCGTACACGTGCTATTTATCCACAGGCATAAAAGTGCGCAGGGTTCCCCTTCAGGGGGAGGGCGAAGGTTCGTCGCAGTGCCCGCCCCTTCCCTCTTATGGGGGCTGACTTTGCGCCCCCCCCCTATCGCCCCCACCTTCCTATTATGTCAATATATGGGGCTAGCTTTGCGCCCCCCTTCTTGCCCCCTTACCCCTCCCATGCACACGCATATGTCCACAAGTGAGCCTCAGCGGCAAACTTAACGCCCTTCGTTGAGTCACACTTGCTTTGGTCCTCGTAAAAACACCCTGCGGTGGCCTGCCATCGACTACCAATAATCCTGAAGCTGTACATTTTTGTAAATTTATAATTATGCGTGAATTTTACAAGCCCAAGAGCCAAGTCCAACCAACTAGAGCAACGCTAATGGTTGAAGTAAAGGTTATAATGGGTTGTTAGAATAATAATAGTAACGTGACACAGTTCGCCAATGGTCAAAAACGAGTCACCGTCAAAGTGGCAAAATGCATGTACGATCGCAGTGTTCTATCAGTTGATGAATGTTATGTATTAGGAGTCTCGACAGCCGCCGTCAGCAGAGTGTGTTCATAACTTACATTGGGACTGACGGGGAGGGATGTACAGGCGAGACACCATGGAGCAATAAAAAATATTTTATGCATCGCTAGCGCAAAGCGAACGTTGAAGTTCAAACTGACACAATGGAAATGCGAGAAGCCGAAGAGCGCACTCCGTCAGATTCCCCGCCCAGTCTTTCCCAACCCGGTCTCTTGCCGCGCATTTTGATGGCCACTTCACGTTAGGCTCAGGCTTACAAGGAAAAATTACATTATTTTGTTCTGACACCCCCAATGACGCCCGGCAGTGTCCGCACGCGGTCTGCGTTAGCACATCACGTGCAAGAGGGGTCACGGAATGAATGCTTGACAAACTGCACCATCACCGCGGATAGAGATTCTGAAAGGCAGGGGACAGCATCGACTGTCGATAGGGATCAGCCGTCAAAGCTGGTAGTTTTATGAACTTGGACCCAGATATGCGTTGCCTGGGTTTCTACATCGTCGGGTCTCGTGAGGTGCTTCGGAATGATTGCAGAGGTGATGCAAAGGCGTGCTAAAACCACGAGCCAACCCAGCCACCAAGCTAGCAAGCGCGAGACAAGTGCCCGCCAGGCATACTTGAACCGCGCGAGCGATAAGATTGCTACATAACTAGTAGCTAGACACACCAACAATTTCGTTCGACACTTGCCAACGCAACAATTCTCCACAGCTGCGTAAGAAATAATAGAACGAAAACCTGTGAGAAAGAAAATACTTCAAGACTAATTCAAGATGTAGATGTTTGCCATATGGCGTTATATTACCATTGATAATCTAATTTTCGTACCGTATATTGTCACGGTAAATGAAGGAAAACAAGTAGAAACACGGCAAACAACGGAACTGCTGCGACCGAGCAGCACGTCTTCACCTTTCTCTACCACCAGCGATCTCTCCGCCACGCACAAATAATGGCGAAACTAGCCGCGCAACAGCCAGATACCCACTAAATGCCCGTGTCACTACTCTCCCCCTCGAAAAGCATCGACTCGATGCTTTCGAATGTGTTTAGGCAAGGGCAAGTCATCAGCGTGTGTAATACGGCTTCATCCTGGCCACGTGGACGATGTCCGGTTGTCCTGCACGGCGGGAAGATCGTGCACCAGTCTCTGCGACAACTTGGTAGTTGACATCGTTGAGGCGTTTAAGAACCCGGTAAGGGCCGAAATAACGGCGTAGGAGTTTCTCCGACCGGCCACGTTGACGTACAGGACTCCATATCCATACTTTTTCTCCGGGGTGGTAGGCGACTTCTCTGTGGCGAAGGTTGTACCTGTGAGCGTCGTAATGTTGCTGTGAGCGAATGCGCAAGTGAGCTAGTTGACGAGCTTCTTCGGCGCGTTGCGCATACTGGGCGGCATTTTCGGTGGTGGTCGCAAAGGCGTCAGGTAAAAGCATGACGTCTAACAACGTAGCAACCTCACGGCCGTGAAGCAAGCGGAAAGGGGTATATCCTGTAGTTTCCTGCACGGCGGCGTTATACGCGAATGTTACGAAAGGAAGGACACTGTCCCAGTTCCTGTGGTCCACGTCGACGTACATGGAAAGCATGTCTGTAATGGTCTTATTGAGCCGTTCTGTTATGCCGTTCGTTTGCGGAAGGTAAGCTGTCGTCCGGCGATGTACGGTGCCGCTAAGTGTCATCACTTCTTCCAGCAGTTGGGTGAATTCCTGTCGGAAGGAACAGCTATCGAGAAGACGCTGGGAATGCGAACCAGCCATGAAAATCGCTGAACGATGCAAGACAGCCTAGGTGTTCATGGTCTCGGCTCCGACGACCTGCGCGAAACGATACGAGCGATCGTGCGGGAGGCACTGCGCAAGCTGTTACCCTCATCACAATCGCAAGTGGACTCGATCGCCGACATCGTTCGATAAGAAATCCAGCAGTCGATCAGCACCCCCTAACCGCCCCAGCCACAGCCGCAAGCCATGAGCTACGCTGCTGGAGCCCGACGCTACGCTCCGCCTCCACGTACACGTCAATAGGCCGCACCACCGCATTTTCTCCGCCAGACACCGCCGCCACCACCACCGATGCCATACCGCCGACCTGCGGGCCAGCGCTACGATCGAAGGAAAACCGACGTTTGGCGCGCCCCTGACAACCGCCCGCTCTGCTACCACTGTGGTGAGGCCGAGCACACCTACCGCCGCTGCCAGTACTGCCAGATGGGGCTACGTGGTTTCTCCGTCGACGCGCCGTGAACACAGCGGGGTAAAAGACAACACGACACCGCCGACTACCTCGCAGGAGGACAAGGGACACCCCGAAGCCGTACCGATCGCCGTCGCGAGGCATCTACATGTCACCACAGCGGCACCAGTACGCATGCCCTAGTCGAGGCCGTTCCTCGAGCCATATCCGGAAAACTAAGGGCAGCAACCGATGGTGGTGTGGTTGTTGGACGAAGAACTACCGAAGATCCTCCGCTGCTGCTGCCGACAACGACGCCACAACCAAATCTAAAGCACCTGCCGCCAGACGAACGGGGCCCTGACGTCGAAACTTTGCACCCCGAAGAAGACCTGACGACGCAACGTGCAAGCAGCGGTACAAACGCTGCCGACGCCGCCGTGATCCGACACCACGACCGAATCGTAACGCCAGACGACGCACTAGCGCCCTCAACCTTCTCATCGACGGCCACAGCGTCACAGCTCTCTTCCACCCAGGAGCCGACTATTCTCTCATCAGTGGGCCATTCGCAACCACGTGAAAGAAAGTCAAGACCACATGGGGGAGGTCCCGAAGTCCGGACAGCTGGAGGTCAGGTGGTAACGCCGGTGTAATCGGAATTAACAACCCTATTGCAAAAACCAGCGCCGTTCCAGCACCCCCAGCGTTATAGCAGTACGTTTTTTTGGCACTGGATCTCACTGGGAACACTGGTACACGCTGGCATCCACTGGCGCTTCGGTGAGCGCACTGAGAAAGAGCCGGGTCGCACTGGTAGGGGCGCTGGCTTGGCCGCTGTGACGCGCGAGCACTGGGAAGCGCTGGAAACGCTGGAATTTGCGCTGGAGTGCGGTGGTGCATATTGAAGCCTGCACTGTTTTTTTCCAGTGCGGCATGCAAGTTTCTGTAATGTGAGTGGCGCAATGATTCGGTATCGTTGAATATAGGATGTTTGATTCGATGGTACCAATGGATGCTATCCTAAGGTACCATACATTTTCCCAACTTCTACCTTGGCAAAGAAAAAGAATTATAAGCGCAAGACATTGTGACATATGCGACATCACTGTCATTTTTATTTTTCCCTTTGGAATGTTCAAAAAAGTGTGTTAGTAACAC
>JALIZH010000542.1:0-13203 GCA_030522465.1 Rhipicephalus appendiculatus
AGCGAACCTGAGGACTGCACTTATTGCTTTATTATTGTACTTTCTTTCTTTATTGTTGTGATTTATTGCTGCATGTATTTTTTTCCCCTTGTTCTTTTGTAAGCATCGGGACGATGCTTTTTTCAGAGGGGGGGCATTGCCACGCGCCTTTCTTATTTTTCTGTACTCGGTTTTCGCCCACAAAGACTGCCGCATGCTCAGCGCAAACCGCGCCTCATTGTTCTAGAAGCTTCACGATTATTGTAGATCGTTGTGTTAAGATTGCGCGCGCGACCCGAACACTCGAGCTTATTCCAGAGCTTGCGTGACAGCCAGTGATAAGGCTAGAATGTTCGACGCGTGAGTTATAAAAGCCGGCGCGTTCCAACGTTGTTCAGTTAATCGACGGCCGACGCTCTGTTCGCCGCTATCAGTGCCAGCGTTTATTGCTGTAATCTCACCTTCAGTTTACCGGCCACAAGTTCGGCCCAAATAAAGTGTTTCATCTTGGACTACCGCCTACTGCCTTCGTCAACGTCACGACCACGTGACGTTGACGCACGTGGCTCAATTTCTTGCCATACAACCAAAGGTCAGCATCAGGGTTGATGGCTCGAGCATCTTCAGGGGCCTCTTGACTACTTTCCAAATTACCATGGACTTTGCTGACTGTTCCAGAAAATTCATCCTGTGCATTTGGTTCATCTTCGAGCCCAACAATGTCCTCAGCAAGCTCATTTGAACTTGCCTGCATAGAAAAAAAAAGAGAAACAAAACAGCAGTGACACGGTATTCAGAAGTTATTCATTAACGTTAAATCATAAAGTGTAAGAGGCACAAAAGCAAATTTGCAGACAAAGCAACAAGCGACATGACTGAGTTAGCTGTTGCCTAGAAGTTGAAACCCACGAAAGCGGCAGCTGTCCAATGTTGCCGGTATGAAGGCAGCAGTACACAATGAAGCTGGCATGACACGTGCTCTAACAAGTTTACCATATTTCTTTTTTTTTTGGCTGTTTGCTTCCTCCACGTGACAACCAGTAGTACGTTATATAATGTACATATTATTCCAGCTTTGTGCTACTGACTGGTCTCTCATAGCAATTCTGGCTAACGAGCAATGTATTCTAGATTTCTGCAATTGAGCAATCTAGCAAGAGAAACGAGTGATCTTGTCATGCTGCAGTCCATTTCGTTGCGTGTCACTTTTGAATGCAAGATAGCTCTAATATTTGGGCTTCAAGCACTCGCAGCATGACAGCTAGCAGATGTGAAATTGACAATGATTACAGCAAAGTGATGCGAGCACAAAGAGATCACAGATGCTGTAATACCGAACAAGCCATGAGAACAAACCATTCATAGTTCTGGCAAGAAAAGCGTATTAATAAATCTTATCTCCACCAATTTACTCTGACTATCATCGTCCTTTTGACAGCTGCTCAGAATTTTGAGTAGCAAGCAATACCAAATGAAAGGGTTGACATCACAGCACAGCTCATTTATTATTCCTTGAAAGGACTTTTTATTGGGATAGTTTGTTACACGTGAAAAGTACACAGTAGCTTAAACAGAAATAATACAGGCCAGGAATCATTGTTCCCGTCTCAGCTTGCACTACTGAGCATTACTACATTCATTTCATTAAATCAGGGACATTTGATCAATGTAGGTGCAATGCTGTTTCAGAAGCCTCTGCATAGCACTAATGTGTAAATGTTTGTATGAACACAGCCAGTAACTCATTTTCTTTGTTGAAACGTGTCCCTCATTGCAAGTGCATGGAACATTCCTCGCACACCTGGTGTCTTAGATTTGCTACTAATAAATGATACCCGAGCCAAATGGGCACTTTTGAAAGGCCATCCAGTCGATGACCACCGAAACATTACTATTACCTCTATCAACACCGTGCAATTGCCTGTCGGGTGGTTGCATTTGCGTGCCAGGTGCTTATTACTTCATTCTTCGTCGGCAGAAAGGAAGGAAAACTAGGGTACGAAAAGAGGAACAGAATCCGTTGTTTAAATCTTCATATTATAAGCAAGGCAAGTGGAAACAAAACTGTCCTAGATGTGGCAACACTAGTGCGAGTTAGCAGACGACGAAAAAAAAAGCAAAAGAACTTCCTCGCAAGCCCACTTGGACAAGAGTTGAAGAGAACGGGCGGCAGTGGTACTGCGCAGGCATTAAATCCTAGATATCGCCCCTCATGTATTAACGGCCAGTTTCGTGGCCAGTCCCCCGTAGTAAGAGCCGAAATTCAAGGGCAAGCAAGTACTCTCACCCCTCCCTCGCGGGATGCCTACTGACAGCCCCCCCCCCCCCCCAAAAAAAAATGCATGCACACTACTCACACACTTCCTCTCTTTAAAATACAGGCACCGACCCCGTGTTCTTTCACCACCCCCGCCCCCCTTGACGCAGCGCCGTGCTCCCAATTGGGCTGCAGAGTTAAGCGTTATTGCCATAATTAACACTACTACTACTCACCTCTCCCTCCCGCATTTGTGGGATCAAAATTCTGGACAAAACGCTCGCACCGCGCGCCCAGCTGATACATAGATGTGAAACAGCTGACTGCATCGCCCCGAGGAGGAAAGCTGTCATTTACGACGAAAGAAGCTGTCGCCTCACATGAGCGCGAACGTAACGGCTCCGTGGCCGAATGGACATTGATAATGCCGGGCGCCGAGAGTCATTTTAAAATAGAACTTACCTGAGAAGCATCTAGAGTAGCAGACGATTCTTGTTCTCTCTTCACACAGTCTGTAGAGGAACTTCGATGTTGAGTCGGTTCCAAATAGAACCGATAACGCCAGTTCGGAGGTGGAACTGGCGGAACTGGTGGAACCGACTACCGTGACGGGCCAACACTGCCAACACCTCGACGGGCGCGGGCCCGGACCCCGGGACCGTCACTTCTGTACTGACGGAAGTACAATTAACACGCACAGAACACGCAACGTATATACAATATCATACAAATCCGGTTGTTAATGCCTTTGCAGCCGACTGCTTTCGTGGCGTAGTGTGTAAGACCGCTACACGGTACGTGGAGGCGGTTCGCAACGTCGCGAGTTCGAATCTCGCTGGTTCTTCTTTTAGATGTGAAGCATCTTATGGCGAAGCTTAATCCGGTGGTGGTGGTGGTGTGCGGCGTGACCACCCTTACTGCGCATGCGCAAACCCTTCAAAAAAATAAGGAGAAAAACCTCCTCTCCCCCCTCTCTCTCCTCTAGGCATCCCTCCCCGTGGCAACCACACCTTCACTGCGCATGCGCCTCCTTTCTCCCCCCTTTCTCCTCTAGGCATCCCTGCCCGCGGCGTCCACACTCCCACTGCGCATGCGCGTCTCCCCTCTCTCTCCTCTCCTACACTCCCCCCCTCTTTCCTCTAGGCATCCGTGCCCGCGGCGCCCACACTCCCACTGCGCATTTGCGTCCCCCCCTCTATCTCCTCTGCTACGCTCCCCCCCTCTCTCCTCTAGGCATCCCTGACCACGGCGTCCACACTGCCACTGCGCATGCGCGTCCCCCCCTCTCTTCTCTCCTACGCTCCCCCCCTCTCTCGCCTCGCGACGCAGGCAGCGTCTGCTAGCGAGTTTCTTGGTTGACAAAACCGACTGCTCGCGCTGCACAACTGTTCACTGGCCACCCCGTATATATGGCAATGGATCTTGACCTCCAAGGTGGTGCCGGTGGGAGATGTCTCCTGTGCGTTGTTGAACCATAAAAATTCGCAGCGTGCGCGTTAACTAAAAGCGGACTGCGGGTCTCTGTGTACAGTCGGAGTCGTCTGTGTCTCATTGCCCATTAGCAGCGATTGGCATGTTCCAGTAGGAAACACCGCTCCATCACTGCGTGCTTTGCACCTCCCCCGTTTTCTCTCCTGCGCAACGCTGCGATGAGCGGCAGCGCCAATGCCGCCGCCAGTGTAAGCGTTAGCGCCCGCTGCTTCACATCTACACATGGTTCCCTTTAGCGGGAGATGGTGCAATTTTTTTCAGTCCTCTTGTTTTCTTTTTTTACGTTATGTGACTACTAACCGGACTGCTTCGAAGGAAAAGCTATTTTTTAGACAACAATTAAGCAGAAGGCTCAAGCCGCTGAAGCTGTACTCGAATGACCCGAAACATCGTTGCATTACATCGTACAGGAATGAGGCACCAGCGTGGTATTTCCGACTATTGATTTATTACGTGGAGAACGCGCCAGAGCCATAAACCCAGGAAAAAATAGTGACAATCGTTAGCGGTCCGTTGATAAAATAGCTAGCTTTGGTGTCGTTCGAAACCGGAACTGATTGTATAAAAGCTGTGATAAATTATTAGCAGCGCTTTCATGTTTGTGACTACTTGATTTCTGATTGAGAGCTCAAGAACTTTCAACTAAAACAACAAAGTTAATAAGTCAAGAAAATATAATGTCAGTACACAGCCAGCATACACTTAGTTAGCGGTAAAACACTCATTTTACGGCTCTGTTAGCAACACTGACGTTGTTTTTTTTCTTCTCATGGCGGATCTTGTGTGCGTGAACGATCGCGCGCTTGTCAACTGTTACTGAGATGCCGTTCTTCGTCTACGTGAGATACCAATTTCACAAGATCGAGAAGGTTATAGGTGCAGAGAGCGTGTGGTTATGGTGGCCACCTTAGTGCGGCGGATTAGCCGCAAGGACGTTGCCGACTTCACCCCTGGGGATGTCTACAGTGCTTCCTGGGAGCAACAAAGAGAAGACCAAAGGCGGCTACTACGAAACCGCACTTCTGCATATGACAGGTGAAGTAAAATTCTTTATTACGTGGGCCGCGTATTCTGTGCGCGTGTTTAAAATCTCTTCTCTGGCTAGCGTAGTCCAAGAAGAGATTTTCCCCCCATTGTACTTGCGACGTGCTGAACCACGCCGTGTTTAACCAACTATGTCATGCCCCAGCGCTGGCCGACCGCTGGCTGCATGCAACCTGCTTATTATTCAACCGTATGTGCTTACGCCGAGCTGCCGCTCGCTTTGTTTTTCTTGGGGTTGTTGACTTGTCGCGGTGGTCGTGCAAGTGTGCTCCATTTGCTTAGTTTCATGCCTTCAGCTGTCGGTGCCAACACTCGCTTACGTTGATTACATTTTTGTAGATGATGTAATTCTCACGTCTGAGGTTCTATATGTCTACTAGAACGTGGCTGAGTGTGCCAGCCACCGGTGGGGAAATGTAGGAGTTGGTGAAAAAGCAGGGGTCATTTTCTTGGACGATCGCTTTTGGGGATACGTTCACTTTGGTGAGGTGTTCGGTCATCTACTATGAGCCACAGCAGTCCGACACTTTGCCAACAGTGCTGTGTTATCGCTCAGAGACACTGACTGACACACCTGGTGACAAATATCGCGACGGTATTGTCAAAAGTGAGCGCTTGCCGGGTTTTCGCCATGGTGGCACTAGATTTATTAAGAGGATGTGACACTGCAAGTGCTCGAGAAGCTTTTCATGCTTATCTGCAATGAGTAAATGCTGCGGGAAACTTTGCAGTTTTTTTCAAGCGTACAAATTCAAATTAAGTTCTGTGCAGTTCAGCACTACAAATTTTTTTTTCTCATTTGGCCTATTTTTCAGCTCTTGCATATCCCAGCCCTTCAGTTCATTTCTTACGGTTCCTTCAAAGACAAATCAGCGGGGTTCTGCTATATGTGTTTCACTTCAAAGTGTAGTTCAGAGCTTTTGAAACTGAGCACCTTGTTTTTGTCATCAGCATGAAGTAATCAGTGCTGTTTGCTGAAGAAATAATTTTTGGTTTGTGTGTGTGCAGGTTGACCTGGCTAATGGTGTGATGCTCTCAAGGGCTGCCTAGAGCCGGCTTATGGGAGTTGAAAAGGACTTCCATTTGGTTAAGTGGTCCACCATCACAATATGGTCAACAGAGGCACGCACACGTAGGAGCTTCACGGGAACTCTGTCAGACCATTTTGCTGTAAAAGGCGGCCAGAAGCCTGCACAGCAGCCATTGTCCCCACAAAAAAAAGGAAGCATAGAGAGGTTAGTGAGGAAGCTCACATTTTTAAGTAGTGTGTATTTTTTCTGTCATGTATGCATATCGTTTTATAACTTGTTACCAGTTTGGCGACTACAGTGCCCTGTTTATAAGCACAGCTGCAAGTTTATTTCCAGCCACAGAATGTACATCCGTCAGCACACTTAACTGGAACGCTCCGCCTCGGGGCCTTTACTCGCTTCGACTGATGCCAGCGCTCCGAGCGTTGGACCCGATATGTTAGCTGCAGCCAACAGTAGATGGAGCGTGCGTTGATTTCACTAGTAAATTTCTCTTTCATGTCTGCCTGACTGGTGGGTTCAATGCACTCACCCGGCAGGTCCATTTTCGCCATGTTTCTCGTGGCTACGTTCCACGCATGCTCATAAAATTCGTTGCCGTATGCTTCTCTCTGCAATAAACCATTGGGTGCGACAGCTAACACACCTTTCGAGTTCGAAATCACAGCTGCTGTTCGAAAGAAATGATATATCGTAAAATCAGATCAAATGCTTGTTCACCGCATTTAAGATTTATTGATTGTGCAACATTTACAAATGTTGTGAATGTGCGTTTCCCCTGCTTTTCCTATACATCATTATTTCGAGCGGCAGCCGCGGTTTCAAACTACAAAGGGGCATGAGCTGTTGCACGCAATGGTTCATCGCCGAGATAAGCGTATGGCAACGAATTTCATGGGCCCACGTGAGGACGTAGCCACGAGGAAACTGTGGCAAAAACGGACCTGCCAAGTGAGTGTATTCGACTTGCCTGTCAGGCAGAAGTGAAATGGAAATTTACTAGAGAAATCGATCTGCACTCCATCTGTCATTACCTGCAGCAAACATACCGTCTCCAGTGCTCGGTTGCGTTAGCTTCAGTTGAAACGGATCGAGGCCGCGCAGTGGAGTTAAAGGGATACTGAACAAAAATTTGAAAACACTGCAATTCAACTCGGACGACACGACTGTTGCTATACACAGCGTTTATTTCACGTAATTTCGAGCATTTGGCCGTATTTTTAGTGTATTGTGAGAGTGCGGCGGCTGCACGTCCTGCCTTGCCACTTCCCTTTGTCCACCTCTCCGCCTTGTCCCCACATGGGAGGCAAAATAGCACTTCTTCCTCAAAAACCACTTCAATTACCGAGCGTGTCGCGAGCGCGTAAAGATGCAGGGTGCGAGTGCCAGTGGTTCCACAAGTGGTGATTTTGACTTAAGAGTTCGAGAAGCCTCCAAAATGGAGGCCTCTCGGCTTCAGGTGCTGCCATTTTGCTGACATGCCGAAGCGTAGCAACAAAGCAGTCCTGGTCTCATAGTTACTATCCTTGAAGTGTTCGGAGCACAAAAGGTCTCGGTTTGTAGGCACCCACGTTTGCTGCAATGGGTGCGCAGTGCGAACCCATATCCTTTGAAGCTTCGGCTCTGTCGAAAAGGTATGACAGGGCTTGCCTCTCCCGACGCTGCTTTTCGCACACCCTAGCGCAGAGCGACGTTGAGGCATTCTACGCTGTGCGAGGTACTTCACCGTTCACATTACGTAGCAGCACACAACACAAATGGCAAATTCGTAGACCTGGGCACAAGCTCTGTTTAGAAAAACAAACATACGGCCGCGCGCGGCTATGGCGTTCTGGCGGCTTTCGTGTTACTTCCTCTCTAGTTCATGCCGCAGCCGCTAGACGTGCCAATTGGCGAAAAAATGCATTAAATTCACTATTTTCTGCTAGTCTCTGGCTGAAGTTGAGGTTGTTTCAACAAAACTCAGCACCCAGTTTTTCAGTAGGGCAATTTATCTCGGCGACGAAATTTTTGTTCAGTATGCTCACATGCCTAATGGGTGAAATGCTGAAATGCATGTCTACTTGCTTTTGCAGGTAACTGCATGCAAAAATGATTTGATATTGTTGAAATTTAGATGGCATCTGCTGCATGTTCTTCACTGTCCGTAATGTTTTGTGGAAGGAAAACCTCAGCTGTGATATTATCCATCATTGCACTGACATTCCAGCCGTTGCAGTTTCTTGTGGTGTGAGCCTTCCCAAAGTTATTCCTAAAAGCATTAAACATGCATTGTGCATTTCAGCTTTGTAAGAAGTTAGGTCACGATTTGTTGGAACGGAAGTGCTACCTTAGTTCCTCAGTTAGTAAGTTAGGCTGTATAAGGATTACATAGCAGAATCTTTGCAAAAGTATATTTAGTACTTGTGCTTCCTTAGTGGGCCTAGTCAGCTGCCGTAGTTCATCGATAGGCATTTCTTAATGAACAGAAATGAATCTGAAGTCAGCACAAATCTGCAACAAACATACTGAACTTAAGTTATCAAATTAGGGAATCTTGTAATGAATTGTTTCTCTTTTTGCCCTGCAGTGCTGCCGAAAGCCTTTTGGAAAAGGAAGCGAAGCAGGTCGCCCTGAACATCAGGGTTCTGGTGGTCACAGAAGACCAAACTGAGACGAGGACAGAAAAAATAAACAGAGAAGTCATTTTTCAGTTCTAAACTACTGTGCAAGCCTGTTGTTTTTGCCCTTGGCCACGTAAAAGTTCATGTTTTCATCCACAATGCATTTAATAACAAAAAGAGGGATTTCACGAGGTTCCGTCATGCAAAAACACACCAGCCCGGTTACCAAAACACAAGCCCGGGTCCCACCAGAACACGCCAGCCCGGGTCCCACCAAAACACGCCAAACCGGTCGTATACGCCAGACCACCAGAAACCGGTCGTATACGCCAGACCGCCAGAAACCGTGTCTGAATTCCCGCTCTGGCAGAAACGGGAAAATACGCCAGACACGGACTGGTGTTTTTTTCGACTGGGTAGAGACAAGAAACAAGAGCACTAAGAGTAGCCAGACATACCCACAGAACAACTTTGGCGTTATTATTGAAGTTATTAACCTCAAGGGCCTTTTTCACGCAAATGTAAATAAGTAGAGCAAGCTCCCTTAAGAGTCACCATTCTTAAGATAAAGCATAAACTGTTGGTTTTAACAATAATTTCTTGTATAAAGTCGAACTATTGTGGGCTGTTTCAGAAATGATATTTTCTTCACGAGTATTGGATGACTTTTCTTCAGAGGACTAGAAGTACCAGCCTTGTGGCGGCAGCAAGAATGAGTACCGCCTCAGTGGTGTAAAAATGACAGTTACTGCAGTTGAAGCATAAATTGTAGTTAGTTTCGCAAACTTCTCCCACATGATGTGTCCGAGCAGTTGCTATTACTTAGTAGCAAGATCAGAGGGAATAAAGTGGCACACGCCATGCACCGCGTAAGTCATCCGGGCCCTCCCCTGTGGTGGCCGGATTTACTGAATCGAACCGAATTAATTGCTATGACGCGTTGGGACAGGCGCGCGGTTACACGAGATGCGCCAGAACCACAGTGTTTATCCCAATCCACCCGACTCTATGATGAGACGTCAGGCAGCTCTGGTGAGGTGAGGCGTGCCCAAACTCACTCTTTAATGAATCCCTCCATTCAGCACCACATAAAAGACAAGGATGGGTCTCTTGTCTGAGTGGCATGCGTTGGTTTCCCGGATAATGCCCACGTTCTGTGGGATTGTCCTAGTGGTCGTGCAGCCATGGGCGAGGGCCTCAGACATATTGTCACGCGCGTTTGTTATTTCACTTTTACTGCATTCGGTTTACACCCACAAAGACTGTGAGCAAACCGCGCCTTCTGTGTTCGAGAAACTTCACGATTGTAGTAGATAGTTTTGTTGAGATCACGCGCTTAACGCGAATATTATAGCGTATTCTGGAACTTACGTGGCCACCAGCGTTAACGCTGGAATATTCGATACAGACGTGTAAATGCCGACGAGTGTGACCGCTTGTCAGTTTATCAACGGTCGGCCCTCTGCTCGCCACTATCAGTGCATCAGCGCACAGCGTGCATTGCTTTTTGTAGTTTGACTTTCGGATTCTCGGCCACAAGTTCGGCCAATTAAAGAGTTTCAACTTGGATACGCCATCGGCTGCCTTCGTCGACGTCATGACCACGTGACAATATACCTACCAACCTAAGGCCTGCGACCATGGAGCAGTGGCTGGCGGATTCCTCCACAGACGTCATGAAGGCACTGCTTAGACATTTGAAACTTTTGAGACTGTGGGATGGCTTGGGCCTTGCTTTATTGGATGCGAAGCATCTTATGCTCGGGGCTATGTCCATCCCTGCCGCGTCCCGCGTCCCTCCCGCGTCCGGCCAGTTTCATGAAGTAGGGAAGCACCCATTACGCGAACCAGAACACTGTAGTAATATAAAGGCCGTCAACCACTACCACAGACATCTGAGTCATGACCGAGAGCACAGAGAGGCTGCTTAGCTATGGCTAGGCAGGTGGTGTCTGTCGCCCAAGTTGACCCCATTCCTTGATCTTGCTTGCAAGTGTTCGGAAGGGCTTAGTCCGTCCCTCCTTCCAGCGTCCCGCGTCCCACACCACCACAGCGCATGTGCGTCCCCCTCCCCTTCTCTCTCCACTCTCCTACGCTCACCCCCTTTCTCTCCTCTAGGAATCCTCTACTCTATGGAGCGGCCCCCGCGTCCCCTCCCCTATCCTCTCCTACGCTCACCCACTTTCTCTACTCTAGGAATCATCTACGGAGCGGCGCCCGCGTCTCGCGTCCTACACCCCCACAGCGCATGCGCGTCCCTTCGCCCTATCCTCTCCTACGCTCACCCCCTTTCTCTACTCTAGGAATCATCTACTCCACGGAGCGGCGCCCGCGTCTCGCGTCCTACACCCCCACAGCGCATGCGCGTCCCCTCCCCATCCTCTCCCACGCTCACCCCCTTTCTCTCTTCTTGGAATCTTCTACTCTACGGAGCGGCGCCCGCGTCTCGCGTCCTACACCCCCACAGCGCATGCGCGTCCCCTCCCCCATTCTCTCCCACGCTCACCCCCTTTCTCTCTTCTTGGAATCTTCTACTCTACGGAGCGGCGCCCGCGTCTCGCGTCCTACACCCCCACAGCGCATGCGCGTCCCCTCCCCATCCTCTCCCACGCTCACCCCCTTTCTCTCTTCTTGGAATCTTCTACTCTACGGAGCGGCTCCCGCATCCCACACCCCCACACTGCGTGCACGTCCCCTCTCTCTCTCCCCTCCTACGGTCCCCCCCCATTCTCTCCTCTAGGAACCCTCTACGGAGCGGCGCGCACGACAGGTGGTGCGACAGCTGCGTACTCCAGGGGGGGGGCGCCACGGTAGTTCCGCGTTATGAAAATGACGGTGCGCGCGCGCCTCATTCTCTCTCCTGTGCAGAGCCGCGATGAGCGTCCAGGCCGCTGCCGTGAAACGAGAGCGGCGACGTTTCTCCCGCTCAAGCTACCTCCCCGCTGCTTCGCATCCACACATGGTTCCCTTTAGCGGGAGATGGGGAAGTTTTAGGGGCGAAGCTCCTTAGGGCGTAGGCTTGGCCGGCACCGTCCGTCGTAGCCAACGTCATAACGATAATGATGACGCTGATGACCATGAAGAATAAGCCCGTTCCAGACCACCTCTAGTTCCCATCGTGTGCACAGAGGAAGCAGTGCGTCCCGCGGGCGATGTGGTGTCGTGTCAGACGGAAGAGCAGCCAAACGAACGGCGAGCGCAAACCTGAGGCTTTATTATGCCAGCAACTTAAAACGACGGGCGAACTGCCCGCGACAATGTACAACAGGGAAATGCCCACGCCAGCTACAATGCCGGCGCTATTTAAGCACAGCAATGCTGATAACGCAATCCGTGCATGGCCGTGGCGCGAGACACGCGACCAAGCCTTATCACGCAGGCGCACGACATATCATCTCCCCTCCACTTGCTTAGAGTCCCGGGGGGGGGGGGGTTGTGCCGTAGTGGTCGGGAGCTCGGCGTTGACGCTGCGGATATCGGCGGCATTGCTCGGCGGCCTTATTAGCAGCCGATGGCTGCTCTACCAGTTCGGTCGTGCTGGTAGGCCTGGTATTCACCGTCACGGGGACCTCGGCGCGAAAGTCTGTGTCGGTAATCACCAAGTCGTCCGAGTCCGGGGCACGCACTATTTGATTCCGGGGACGCACCCACTCGCACACACCACGAGGAGTCACGACACTCACACGGTAGGACGCTGGGCCGGTGCGAGCAAGCACGGTAGCACTGAACCACCTCGGCCAACGGCGGAAGTTGCGAACACGCACGAGGTCACCTTCGCTGAACGTGCTCTCGCGACGTCTAGCGAGTGACTTCCCGGAACTGCTTGTGGGCGACTGTGTCGTTCACTGAAGGCCTCACGAGGTCCAGCCTTGTTCTGAGGCGCCTCCCCAACAGCCAAACAGGGTACCTCTGCCGTAATTGCTTGCGGAGTGTTGCGGTACGCCAGAGGAAGTCTGCGAGATCCGACGGCGACGTGGAACGGCTGGACTTACGAAGTGCTGCATTGAGCGTCTGGACGAAACGTTCTGCCAGACCGTTGCTGCTCGGATGGTAAGGAGCTGTTCGCACGTGCCGGGTTCCTACTCGCTGCAGATACCCCTGGAAATCTGCAGAAGTAAACTGAGTGCCGCCGTTGTCCGACACCAAAGTTCCGGGGAATCCGAATCTGCAAAATAGTTCATGTAAGCATGAAATGGTTCCTTCAGTGGTGGTTGTGCGCATCGGACACACTTCTGGCCATTTTGAATGAGCATCCACCACTACCAGGTACATCACTCCGCTTATTGGGCCGGCAAAGTCTATATGCAGTCGCTGCCAAGGGCGCGTAGGCCAGGCCCAAGGATGCAAAAGGGCTTTAGGTGGCAAATTGCGATTGGACCGCACGCCGCACAAGATGCGGTGAAGCGCTCAATATCATTATCGATGGTAGGCCACCAAACATAGCTCCTTGCTAGTTCTTTGGTGCGCACAACTCCTGGATGACCTTGGTGCAACTCGTCTAAGATGAACGCGCGAAATTTTTTGGGAATGAGTACGCGCATCCGAAGCATAATGCATCCTCGATGTATGTAGACAGTTCCAGTCGTCGATGGGAAAAAGGTTTAATCTCGTCAGGGACACTGCGTGGCCAGCCTGAGAGAATGTACTGCGTCACTGTACGCAGTGTAGCATCACGTGAAGTTTCGCGAGCTATGTCATGGCTATTGACCGGCATATTGTCAAAGCAAAGGTCATAAAACGATTCTTCCTGAACTTCGACAGTCGGTTGTGTGACTGGCAGCCTTGATAAACAATCTGC
>JALIZH010000543.1:0-11626 GCA_030522465.1 Rhipicephalus appendiculatus
CGCTCGCTTCAAGAACTGCGACAAAGCCTGCAGCTGAGGGCTTCAAGGTCCACCGTTAGACGGCCGCTCAATGAAGCCGGCTTAAAGAGCAGATTAGCTGCCCAAAAGGCCTTGCTTAGGGCCACCAACAAAGAAAAGCGGCTTGATTTTGCGCAACAGAGCGAATGCTGGGCGGTGGAGCAATGGAATAACATTGTCTTAAGTTATGAGTGCACCTTTGCAACCACTGCCAACCAGTGCGAACGAGTTTGGCGCCCTGCAAGAACACGGTAAGTTATTCTCTAGAATCAGTTGTGATTCATCCATACAATTAAGATACTAGTTCAAAATATTTAGATTGGCTTACCTCGCACGCAGGTTCAGCCTAATTCTTTTTGCTTTGAGGAGATGAATAATTAAGTTTTCAAGTGCAACTATGATGCAACTATATTAGGTGAACATATGGGCTGAATCATTTTAGTGAGTGCACTGCACTGAGAAAACTTATTCCGGTCAGTATTTGAGTTTAACTTTCGAACGTGGTGCAAAGGTTCCTATCTATTAAAAAAAGCTCACCCATAATTCTTCGTCATTAGCCGCCGCATCACCAAAGCGCACATAATGCCTTTCAGAAGCGTATTGGGCACCTCGCTTCTCGGCAGATTGATGCACAATGGCAAATTGGGTACTTCTCTAAGAGAAAAGTTACGATTTTTGACAAAGTGGGCACCTTGCAACTGTATTGGTAGTTATCCCAAGAGAGTTTGCAAATGGGCTCTAGAAAGGCTGCTCCTCCAGCTCTCGCTGACTGTGCTGCGTGTTCCGCGCAGGTCTGATTTTTTTTTTGACAATTTCATTACATAATGTAAAATATGGATACTCAGTATATGCTTGTTTCATCTTTGTCCCAGCTACATACCGCACTACCTGCAGGGAGTCACCGCGAGTGGGAGCACTGGTGTGAGTGTGTGGGCTTGGATTAGCAAAGATGGTATTGGCCCACTGATACGCCTCGAAGGCATGTTCACTACGGAAAGGTACGGGGAGATCACAGACGACGTATTGATTCCGTACGTTCTTGACGGCCCGTAGCCTGAAGGCGACTTCACCTTTAAACATAACAGGTCGCCGATCCATACTGCTCGTGTAGCGAAAGAATTTCTTGAAGAGCGCCGCGTCAGTGTCATGCAGTGGCCGTCCCAATCTTGGAACATCATCGGAAATGTCTGGGGTTCTTTGAAAAGATCGCTGGCGTGCCATCGTCTGCACAGGCTTGGCCAAGGATGTGCTGCGGTCCACCATTGTCAGCGAGCGGGACGCTCTGCGATGGAACACACCGCTCAGCGATTCGCTCTACGCCTCACCTGCCGTGCAGAATGAGCGCCGTCATCGCTGCCGCTGTGGACATGACGCGGTATTAAGTGCAGTTGGAAGCGTCACGCGTGCATTTCGCCACCGGTGAGCGTGTCCTGTCTGGTCTAATGAAATCTCGTCGAGAACAAGCACGTTCAGGTTGTTGTCTTAACGTAAAGCATGCCTGAATTCATTCTCATTAGTTTTCAGTGGAGAAATATACGTGAACGACGGCGTTTCCAGAGAGCAAACAAGGTATGCTGTTTCTGGAACCCCATTATCGCCAATAAAGGCTGCGAGGTTTGGCGTCGCGCAACGTTCAGTACAGAGTATCGGCCCAGTTCCCGCAGTAACAATGAAATGATCGCACTGCCCGTCAATGCGGCCAGCGCACGCCGCCGTAGCCGACGACGTGGTTCAACACTACAACCCTGAAGCGTACGCGCACGCGCGAGCTGCTGCCGGCGCGTGACTGCAGCGCTGACCGCGATGCGATGCCAGGCGCTCCAAGATTTCCCCTAAGCGTGAAACAGACTACATTTACAGTCAGCCTGTGTCGACTATAATGTGTTTTCTGTCAGCTCGACTGATGCTTTACGGGTTCAAAAAACCTACGGTTGCGAAGGCAAATGGGCTCTCCATATTGATTTCACTTCTCAGTTCGTACGCACGCTATTTTACTATTACAAAGAGGACAGGACAACACGTAAGCAATGATGCCGCCATAATGTTAACTCGTAATATTCTTTAGGTTACATTGGGAAGGCAAGCCGTCGGCATGGCAGGATTGGTGGGCAACCATTCCCTGCTACTAACCAGCAATAGCTGGCTGGTTCATAGAAGTAGCATTCGCCACATGTACTAGGGCTATTACGCTGCATCAGCACCTGTGAGCTCGAAATGTACCGTCGTATTTCGAGGGCGTTCCTGGCCCGCCCAGGCATCGAAATAGCGAGCGCAAGCGTTCTTTTCACTACTTGTAGCGTTCGAGAGAGAGAGAGAGCGAGGGAGATGAAATAAACATACTTACATAATGCAGCGCAAGATTGACGCCTTTAGTTCGGAAAGCGCTCAAATCCCTCACAAATGCTGATGACTGTAACAAGTTCAGTGCCACGTAATATGTCAACCAAACGATATGGATCCAAAAACAACCGAACAAAAAAACCAACTAAGCTCCCGCATCTGCGAGAGCACAAATTCGAAATGGACAGAATGAAAACGAGGTTATCACTTTATTGGTTTGCGCGGGAGATAAATAAAAATACAAAACGATAAAAAATGACTGAATCATTGAATGAATGACAACCTTTAATTAGTTTTGTAAGCTAAATGCTAGGTAATGGCCAAGCATCCTGCCTCGTCGCTGGGAGACTTGTAGTTGTGCGCCAAGTACAACGCCAACTTCTTGAGCATATGGACTCGAGCATAGAGCCCGTATCCACATTCGCCAGTTGTGTCTTCGTATTGGAGATTAACGGCAGCCAAGGAGTACGGCACATCGGTCGTGTTCTTTTTGACCAGACATACCTGCATTAGAACCAACGAGAAAACAGCGCTCAGTTGTTCTGAGATAGGTGCGAAGAAGACATGAATGTCATAAACAAGGCCGAGCACAGGAGCACTGCATTTATAATTTAACGCTTTTGGCATTCCAGTACAAGCATTCACCAGCTTTGTGTTAAAAAAACTCGGCAGGTCCCGCACAACGTGGGAATCGGTTTCATGCAATGCAGTCAGCTAGTAGGTGTCTATGCCGCATTTTTTTTGGCTTCGAGACCGGCGTTACGAGATGGAGTGACGTGTTTATATCGCCTTCAGGCGCAAATTATGCAAATGCGTCAAATTCGCATGGCATGATTCCAAGGCACTCAGTATTACATAAAAAAATGAAGGAATGTGTTGTTTTGAGTGAATTTCAGCAATAAATGTTAATTAGCGTGTATATAAATATCTAAGTATATTGCAATCAGTCAGCTTTAATCTCTGCATAATCTCCCGCGTCCCGCTTCCCACACCACCACAGCGCATGCGCGTCCCCTCCCGCTCTCTCTATCTCTCCTCTCCTACGCTCACCCCCTTTCTCTCCTCTAGGAATCCTCTACTCTACGGAGCGGCCCTCGCATCCCACACCCCCCCACAGTGCATGCGCGTCCCCTCACCCTATCTCTCCTCTCCTACGCTCACCCCCTTTCTCTACTCTAGGAATCCTCTACTGTACGGAGCGGCGCCCGCGTCCCACATCCCCACAGCGCATGCGCGTCCTCTGCCCCTCTCTCTCCTCCCCTACGGTTCCTACCGTTCTCTCCTCTAGGAATCCTGTACGGAGCGGCGAACACGACAGGTGGTGCGACAGCTGCATACTCCGCTGGGGGGCGCCACGGTAGTTCCGCGGTATGAAAATGACGCAGCGCGCGCGCCTCATTCTCTCTCCTGTGCAGCGCCGCGATGAGCGCCCGGGCCGCTGCCGTGAAACGAGAGCGGCGACGTTTCTCCCGCTGAAGCTAACCATATCCCCGCTGCTTCGCATTAACACGTGGTTCCCTTTAGCGGGAGATGGGGAAGTTTTTTTTGGTTCTATTCATTTCGAACAAAAAAAAAACTGTAGTCGTGACGTTGGTCCTGCAACGCGGCACGTTGAATGGTCGTCGAACACGGAAGTGTCTCCGGCAAAGTGATCGTCTACAGCAATACGCTGCGCAATGAAGTTAAATGACCGCTAGCTGAGCACCCAGAAAGCCTACACGAATGTGCACATTGCGTTTGAAGCCATTTGAAGAAACACGCGGTGCGTGACACGCCTCCGAAGTTGATGTGTACAATTGTACGCACCACCGCTGAAGGGGGGTATTAGATGGCGGAGTTGTGTGCGCATCGTGGGCTTACCAGGCACGTCGACTACACTGGCAATTACAGGGTAACTTATGGTGTGAAATAACGAGAGCACTCACGATGGAACCCAGACGTCATTTTTGTGAATGAAAGCTGCGTTGCGATGATATGAATAGCATTCGTTAGCGCATTCCTTCGGGGTCAAGCAATGCTTGCATAAAGCTCGCGGAGTCATAGGACTACATAAATTATCCTTAATAAACTTTCATAAAAGTGGAGCCAACACTGGAAGCTAGAAGTTAACCCGTCATGACACCTGGAGTACATATATTATGCTTATTACGTTGCCAAAAAATTACATAGCCAGCACTGCAACCACAATCGACGTCCCACCGACGTGACACCTCCATAGCATTGTTTTCCAAAGCAAAATTAGGACCTGACTTAGCTCTGTGGTAGAGTAATTGACTGCCACGCAGAATGCCTGTCTTTGATTTCTGCTGTGATACTGATTTTTATTGTTTGAATTCGCCAGCGCAGCGCTGCTGATGCCAGAGTTTTTGTAACACTCTCGCGTTTAAATTACCAATGTCTCTACTCGATGTTCCTCGGTTCAGAGGTACAAACTGTGAACCACCTGTGAGGCACACCCGGATACCGCAGAACTTGGTATAAGGGTATGTGCCACATGTGACTGCAAGGAAGGGTTTCTTGACGTACGCGGAATGATTTGTTATTGCTGTCATGGCCAGGCAGTCATGGTCTTCATATCCTTATGCCCACCTATGCCAATTTTCGTCGATGCGAAGTTAAGGAGGGGACAACGAGAACACCAAAACCTAGGTGGATAGCTAAATCATCAGATAGGTAGATAGAAACGCTCAAGGAGCCTTTGGTTCGCTAATAAATGTTTCATGTTAAAAATTTACGGGCCCCGTTTACTCCATGAGGATGCTTGTACATCCAAGCTGTACGACAATCCCCCTTGCTGCCCTCAGTAGTGGCGGCAGCGTTTCGGTTCTGTGTTGCTTCGGTTTCAAAAGTTCGCATTTCGGAATATTCGGCTCTCCGCTGGTCAATTGCCTGAGCTCGTGAACTAGCATTTTCGAGTCATTGGCTCTCGGCTGGCACTTGGAATCCGCAGCGTGAGTTGGTTACGGCCCGTTTTCGAGGCGACGTCTATACGCGCGAGTCTCTGTACTATCGGCTGGCCAGATAACGTTATCTCGAGAATCGGCCACTTACTTTGCAATGCGTGTGCTTACACCTAATTGGTCAAAGCGAGATCAGGCGACCTACCGGCTCAGCCAATGACAGGTACCCGCTAGGAATTTTAGGCGGACGCACTAGGCAGACTGCGGACGCACTAGGCCACTGCTGCACAAGGCAGACTGACCGCTTCCCAGTGAAATTCACATATACACACATGAAATTAATCAACAAAAAGTAATCGTGCACGTGCGAAAGAACTCCTAGCCGCCGTAGTTCCTTCGCTGCGGCGTGTCTCATAGCGCAAGTCGCGATTGGAATGTCGAACTCCATTATCCAAGGCTCTCAAACTCACCTCAGCTGGGGGGTTGCATGTTTTCCCGCAAGGAACGGAACAGTAAAGAAGGTTGGAGTGGTGAGGGGAGGGGGGTGTTGAAAAAAATATCAGCTAACATTACCATCTGAACGAATGGCTTACCCATATCTCCTGTATGGATAATTTCAGAAGTGGATTTCGCGTCACGATTCGAGAAAGATACTTATGTTTAGAATGAGTGAAATGTGGACGTCAATATTTAAGTGCGAAGCATTTCTTAGCGAACATCGGTGACTTTGAGTGTATCCTATCTATCTATCTATCTATCTATCTATCTATCTATCTATCTATCTATCTATCTATCTATCTATCTATCTATCTATCTATCTATCTATCTATCTATCTATCTATCTATCTATCTATCTATCTATCTATCTATCTATCTATCTATCTATCTATCTATCTATCTATCTATCTATCTATCTATCTATCTATCCACCTACGACATTGCGCTCTCCTGACCGTATCGTTAATGTTATTTATACCATAATTAGTATGGCATAACATGACCGTATGATGAACATGAATGACTGATCATATCATGAAAATCGTGACTAACTTGTCATGAACGGTATGATTTACCCGCGATGTCCCTGGTGCTTCTGCAGCCGTTTCCTTTACTGGATATATCCAAAAATTGGTATGATGAGACATTTCTGCATTACCATCATAAATGACAGTTGCTAATATGAAAATCATGACATGTATGTCATGTACAACAATATTTACATGCAACACTCATGGTGCGTTGACGGCCGTTTGGCTAGCTTGTCATACACCAAATTTGGAATTGCATGACGTGACTGTATGAAAAACATAAATGACAAATGGTAACCTAAAAATTATGACATGTCATGTGCATCATAACTTGCATGCCACACTCATGACGCGCTCGCGACCATTTCGCTACATTGATATGCACCAAAATGGGTATTGCGCGACGTGACTGTATGACGACCATAAATGGCAGGTGGTAACATGACAATCACGACATGCATGCCCTGTACAACGTGATTTACATGCCGCGCTCATGGTGCACTTGCGTCCAGTTCGCTAGCTTGATACACACCAAAATTGATACTTCGCGAGGTGACTGTATGACGAACTAAATGGCAGGTCCTGACATGTATATCATGACATGCATGTTATGTACAGCATATTAGCTCCTTGCTGGCTGCTTCGCATTACATCGATTCCCACAATGCGTGAGATCTGTCGGTGTTTTTTTTTAAATGCGAAGCATCTCTTAGCGAACTTCGGCGACTTTGAGCGTGTCTATCTATCTATCTATCTATCTATCTATCTATCTATCTATCTATCTATCTATCTATCTATCTATCTATCTATCTATCTATCTATCTATCTATCTATCTATCTATCTATCTATCTATCTATCTATCTATCTATCTATCTATCTAGCCGCCTACGACTTTGTGCTCTCTTGGCCGTATCGTTAATGGGATTTATACCAAATTTGGTATGGCATAACCATGACTGGATGGCGAACATAAATGGCTGGTCATAACATGGAAATCATGACTAACTTGTCATGAAAAGTATGATTTACATGCCACGCTCATAGCGCGCTCGCGGCCGTTTCGTTAGCTTGATACACACCAAATTTGAGATTGAGTGACATGGCTGTATGACGAACATACATGACAAGTGGTAATATGAAAACCATGACTTCATGAGCGACATGACTTGCATTCCAAGCTCATAGCGCGCTCGCGGCCGTTTCGTTAGCTTGATATACACCAAATTTGGTATTGAGTGACATGACTGTATGACGAACATAAATGACAAGTGGTAATACGGAAATCTTGACTTCATGAGCGACATGACTTGCATTCCACGCTTATGGCGCGCTCGCGGCCGTTTCATTAGCTTGATATACACCAAATTTGGTATTGAGTGACATGACTGTATAACGAACATAAGTGGCAAGTGGCAACATGAAAATCTTGGCATGCATGTCGTCTACAATGCCGTTTACACGCCGCGCTCATGGTGCGCTTGCTTCCAGTTCGCTAGCTTGACATACACCAAAATTTGTATATTGCGACGTGACTGTATGACGAACACAAATGACAGGTCGTAACATGTAAAACATGACATGCAAATTATGTAAAGCATCTTTTGCTCCTTCCTGGCTGCTTCGCATTACATCGATTCCCACACTGCGTGGGATCTGCCGGATTTTTTAATTTAGAGCTTTCGGGGCACGGCTGTTTGACGCATGGCGACCGCATGAGGGTTTTCACGATAACAAAAAAAATGCTTGAAAACAGTCACGTCTTAATAGGTCGTGAACATACTTGTTAAGAAAATAAAACAAATATCCATGTATGTGAAGGATACGATAATGTTCAGGCGAGGCCGCTACCAAGAGGGCCACGGGTCGCATGCCACCCGCGTGACACGTGTTTGAGACCCGTGCCGTAAACCGACGAACCATTTGCGCAAAGTCGTTCTGGAACCACAGTTTTCATTCTGTATGTATGACCGTTCTGTAAGCAATACGTGAGGGTGGGATAGCCGGCAATCCTTATTGAAAAAGAAAATCCAGAATTCCCACACAAGAGTGAATCAAAGAATATCATAGCAACATCGCGTGTTACACGAAGCAAAATTAGCAGCCTTAGGAGGAAAAATATGATATGTAATGAACACGAGCTTTGGAAGTAAGCATGCGTTCTTAGGCATGGGCAGATCAATATGAAGAGAGAGCCTCGATGACCACAACTAGTAGCTGCGTGTGGAAGGGTGGTGCTGATGACAAGTGGCTCCCGTTGGCGTAAATCGTAAGACATGAAGCACATAACGCACCCTACAATAATGCCCATCGGGCGCTGTAAGTATCCGAATAAATAAATTAAAATAAATAAGAACACATCACGCGTACATCCGCACTGCTGGTCCGACATGGTGCTATACTCCGGTTTCATCCATTAGGTGCGACGCTGTCGAAGCTAGCGAGAATTCAAGTCAGCACCAAGAAATGGTTCAGCCATTTTACCATCAATATTTTTTTTCTGGTTTTCAGACTTAGTTATCAATGGACATGTGTAGTGCCCGAGAAATTAACAAAGCGCGTTCTTTGTATGGTTGTAAATAGGTTGTTCAATATTGCTTGGTGTCTCTTCATGTTCGTGCCGTGGCCTCCGCGAATTGTTCCGGTAGCGTGCAGAACGAACCATTCGCGAAGGCCACGTTTACAACGACGAAATTCAAGCGCGACGCTCGCGGATGCACACATTTTGGTGACCGAACTGCTTGCATAGCTTCCACAGGGCTTCACCTGATGTATGAAACGGAACATATAGCGCGATGTCGGTGTACATATTCCACGCCACGGAACACTGATGTCGAACATTTATCGCCGCGTAGCGATCAGAACGTTGATGCGACGTGTGCGAGGAAGAGGATGAGGGGACGTTGAAGAAAGAAAAATACGCTTGAATCGCACGCAATAAACGTGACAGAAAAACGACCTGACGGCGCTTTCCTTGGCCCTTGGCGCCATCTCACGGGTTTACACACACATATATATATATATATATATATATATATATATATATATATATATATATATATATATATATATATATATATATATATATATATATTGTAAGGCAACGTTTAGGCCGCACGACACTTCTTTTTATTTGTCGAGTCTCTGCCCCACAACCCAGGCCAGAGCGGTGATGATGAGTATGTATAGGTGAGAAGATGAAGGGTATGAATGATGCTCACACTAATTTCCCCGTGCGCCGAAGCGGCCAGCCTGGCCGCGACTTAAACTGGGTAGAGACGTCGAACGAAGGGCTTCATTCGCGAAACGTGGACTACTTCAGAACCACGGAAGAAGCCTCAACGGGAGTGACACGACAGTTTACAGGGGATGTTTGCTCATTAATTATGTAGCGCCCAAGGAATCGCGACTGAAACTTTTCGCACAGTCCGGGAACACGTGTAGGCGTCCAAAGGAGCACTTCGTCGCCAGGATTGAAGGAGACGTCGAGATGGGAGCGGTCGTACCGCTGCTTGCGATCGTGCTGACTAGCTTGTGTACTGAGCCGAGCATTGTTGCCGACATTTTTCAAGTCTCAAGATGAACTGTTCGGGTAGGGTTGCGGAATTGTCAGTGGATGTGCGGAAGAACGTAGCGTCGATCGTGAATGCCGCCGAACGGCCGTAAACGAGGTAGAATGGTGCATAGCCAGTAGTGCGTTGGACGGCGGTATTGTGAGCAAATGTCACAAATGGCAAGATGGTGTCCCAGTTGTCGTGAGCTGGTCCAATATACATGGATATCATGTCAATTAGCGGGCGGTGGAATCGCTTTTTGATGTCATTGGTTTGAGGGTGGTATGCTGATGTCTTGTGAACGGTGCCACAAGCTTTAAGCACTTCTTCAATAATTGCGGACAGAAAAGTCTTGCCGCGATCGCTAACTAGGACGCGGGGCGCACCATGACGCAAGGCAACGTCTTCGATGAAGAAGGTGGCCACGTCATAGGCAGAGCTAGAGCGCAGAGGAGCGGTCTCTGCGTGCCGCGTGAGATGATCAACCGCTGTCACGATCCAGCGATATCCTGCCGACGTTACGGGAAGAGGCCCGACTAGGTCCATTCCTAACAATGGCAAATGGTTCCTCGGGACATGGTATTGGTTGTAACAAGCCAGCAGGAGGTGAAGTCGGCCGCTTGCGCCGTTGACATAGTGCGCAAGAAGAGACGTACTTGGAAACCGGCATGGAGAGGCCAGGACAGAAAAAGCGGCTCCTGATGTGGCTGTATGTTTTAGGAATCCCCTGTGGCCAGCAGAGGGGTCGTCGTGAAAGGCCTCAAGGACCTGCGCACGAAGCGAACGTGGAAGTACGGGTACCCACCGGTGTCCATCTTCAGTGTAAACGTACCGATGCAGCACGTCATTTTCAAGTTTGAATTGCCTGAGTTGTCGGCGCAACCTGGCATTAGGTGGTGGAGACTTTCCGCAGAGGCGTTGAACAATGCGATGGCAGTATGGATCTTGCTGTTGACAGGAGGCCAACTGAGGGTAGCGAGTCGAAGACAGCGTGCCAGCAACCGCTAATTCTGATAACGTAAGCGGAAGCTGAGCCTCATCATTAGACGCGCAATGAAGAGGCTGGTCTAGAGACGATGGCAGTGGGAGAGGGCAACGGGAGAGGGCATCAGCATCTTGGTGTTTTTTTTTTCCAGATTTGTACACAAGGTCAAATGTGTACTCTTGCAGCAGGAGCACCCAGCGGCCGAGGCGTCCGGATAAATTCTTCAGTGTTGACAACCAGCATAACGCGTGGTGGTCCGTAATTACGGTAAACTGACGTCCGTAAAGATATGGGCGGAATTTCTGTACGACCCAAACCACAGCCAAGCACTCCTGTTCTGTGATTGAGTAATTTTGTTCCGCATTCGTAAGTGCACGGCTGGCGTAGGCTACGACTCTCTCTCGGCCTGTGGTGTCACGCTGCAGGAGGACGGCACCGAGGCCATGGCCGCTAGCGTCGGTGTGCAGGAAGGTAGGTGCCTGCTCATCGAAGTGACAGAGGACGGGGTCAGATGTCAGCGCCGCCTTGAGGGTGTCAAAAGCGATGTCGCAATCGGTTGTCCAAGTGAAGGCTGTGCCCGACGTCAGCAGCTTGTGCAGTGGCGAAGCGATAGAGGCGAAGTCGCGGATGAAACGGCGAAAATGAGACGCCAGGCCTAGGAAACTTCGTAATTGCTTTTGATGTTCAGGACGAGGGAAGCGTGTCACAGCAGTTACCTTGTCAGGATCTGGGCGAACACCATCTTTACTAACAAGGTGGCCCAACACTATGATGTTCTTTCTGGCGAAATGACACTTTTTCGC